>JASZXT010000296.1:0-30945 GCA_035521555.1 Lecanoromycetidae sp. Uapishka_2
CCTCCCGGCCCTCCCATCCATGAGCACATTGCCCGCTCTGATCAACAGATACAAGCAACATACAGCACTACCGCTAAAGACCACCGACCTCGCATATGCCAGTCTACGATTCTCGATCGCGATATAAAGCACCGAATGCAGCGCTCTCAGGCCCAGAAAAACTCCACAGATCATGTTGACCGTCCCATAATCCAATCTCGCGATATTTGCGCATATCACCGCGGCAGCAAACAATGGAAGATTCTCCAACGCATTGGCATGGGCGGCTCGGGCGCGCTCGAAACGAGCGTAGGTCGCTTTATCACAGCTTTTTTGGTAGCTCTCGAAAGAGCTGGAGCCTCGAGGATTGACCGTGTTGAAGCGGCCATTCGTTGCGCGATTGATGAGTATTGTGCTGTAGACTTGGGGGGCGAATGACAGGAGGTAGAAGGCTGTGATGGCGTGAATTGAATAATTCGGTGTAGCCATTGATGCTGTTGGAATTAGCTTGTGACAGATATAGCTGATAGAGATGATGCTCACACTGCAGGATACGGAGGTTGACACCAAAAGTGATGTCCTGTCAGAAGGGGCCAAAGATCTGCCAAGGCGCTAGAACTAGAAAGGCTCGCTGCCTTATGGGCCAAAACCCCCCAGTGGGCCAGCACCAAGTTTAATTCAATGTTAAGCCCAGTACCGGGCTAGAAATCCGTATAAAAGTTATAGATATAATTAGATATCACAATTTTGCAGGCAAAATAAAGATATCAAACCTAACGGATCTGAAGTTATCGAGGAAATGGCCCGCTAGAGGGTTTGGCCCACAAGGTAGTGAACCCTTCTACAAGAGTGAACTAGGCGCGACCAAACTGTCTACAAGGCGAAACTGTGCATCAAGAATCAACACTGTAAGATCCATAATGATTAGTTCCCTGGAGGTGGGACATATACATGTCTTGTGCATTATAATTTGCGGTCTTGCGACATCTACGCATTCTAGCTTTCATAAGGAATCCGTATCACACGCTCGAATTGCTCCACGCTGCCGACGCTTTCGCTGTCTAATCCCAAGCATAAGGCAACTAACAGACATGCCTTACTCTCCAAGCCAGCTTTTCTCACTAATTGGAAGCCAATTCCTGTCGCTCAACCTCCTTGTACCGCACGACAGTAAGACTGGCGGTCAATAACCCATGACCTGGCCCGGAAACTCTGCCGATCTGATAGACTAGCCTAAGGACACTGGTCAGCGACAACTTCCTGCCTTTATACGGCGGTGATACAACCATCTAGACCATCCTTGCTTCCAATCCTCATTGTCGAGTGTTCGTTGTATAGTTGACAAATACTGCAACAGATCTCGTTTCACGACGTTGGTCGTGTGTAGCTCTGGGGAAACGAGGGGTATCGGTGGCGGAATGATGTAGACGCCTCCGTCATTTACTCGTTGCCAGGCTGCAACCCCGTTTATGATTGGAGCCTCTAACAGGAAGAATTTTGCTTCCACCATGGGAGGCATTTTGGCTTGGCTTGTGCTGGTGAATTGAGAGTTGTTGATGCTGTTGCTGCAAAAGTCAAAATCAGGAGGTTGTCTTTTCTAGGAGAAAAGCTAGAGGAAGAGAAGAAGTTACGTACTAGATAGATACAAAAAGGGAATGTATAGAGGCTTTGTATCGACAGAAGCAAGTTGATATTGATTGCTTGCTGCAAGTCTGGACAAGAAAATCAAAGATAGGTACATGGACAAAGAATAGGGTAGTCTGGTAGACTTTGGAAAGCAAAAGAATCGCATGTACGGTGTGTTCCAAGCACTCAAGCAAGCATGAAGGTGGGATCTTGCTTTGACGAAAATCTGTAAACCCTTCAGGGTGCAATGTGCATGCTTGGCAGACAGCATTTGGGGATTTCCTACCACGCAAGAATTTACCAATTGGAGCCGGCTGTCTGCATGTCTGGTACTGAGCTTTTTGACACCATAGAAGCATCATCTTGTACCCAAGACCCTCTCTCTGAGTCAGGACAGCATAAACTATCATTGTGGACATTGACGTCACGGCTGCGTATCGCCCTGATGCAGTATCCTGGACCGCGGTAATAAAGAACAACGAAGTCCTGACGATTTTAGCTCGTGTAGCGAAGCAAGCCGTATTGCTTACAGAGCCACAACCATTCAATCATGATGAAGTCCGACGGGATACGAATGGTTCAACCATATCATGAGTTCCTACCAAAGCATGCCACACAAGTATGAAGCTCAGCCCTTCCTCTCGAACAACCGCAGAATATTCTCATTCCCCGCAGCGGCTGCCAGATCGAGCGGAGTTCGTTGCTCATCGTCTTCACTTGTCGGATCCAACCCCTTTGCCATCAGCCACTGGAATATTTCCACCTCCAGATCTTTTTCACCTCGTCTCCAGTATGGATAACTGGCATTAACCCGGCTCTTTCCTGCTATGACATGCAACAAACCTTGGCCTTTCACGTTCGTGGTCATAATATCGGCGCCTGCATCTGTAAATAAGGAGAAATTTGTCAGGTACTCGTCGCTGTGAACCAAATAAATAGATAATGGAGTCTCTCCCTTCTTATTACGTGCGTTGACATCGATGCCCAAAGATAAATGCTTTGTGAAATGCCGTTTTGCCTGATCGCTAGAGGCCAGATGCTGGGAGAGTAGGTGCTGCACAGTGTTTCCTTCGTTGTCTGAGAAGTATAAATCGGCGCCTATGTCAAGCAGAGGGTCGACAGCCCAGAAATGCTGGTTCTGAAATGCGTAAAACAATGGCGTCTTTCCACTATCATCTGCTTGAATGACGAGGGAAGATGCGGATGGAGATGCCATCAGCATGACAAAGTCCCGTCGCAGCATTTTCTGGCGATTCGCAAGAATCCAATGCAAGGCGTTCCTGTGTCTTAGATCCCGTGCCTCTATATCTGCTCCTTTTGAGAGTAGCAAGGCTGCAGATGTGGGTAGGTCGTCGAGAAAGCCTTGGTCCTCATCGCTGCCACACCAGATCTCACTGTGGGAGCATGCGGCTAGGAAAAGTGTTCGGCCGTGAGAATCACGGGCTTCAAGATCGAGGTTCGGCATTTCAAGGAAGGGTTCGAGGATACCGTGACGGTCACAAATGTCATGCAGGATCGAGGTACCCTTCTTGCTCATTTTCCATGGATCAGCGCCGCCTCGTAGTAGGCGCTCTATGACGGGTAGCATTTTATCGCGGGAAGCCTTGGTGTTGTACTTTCTGCTCGCGGCAAGAGCGACAGGGTAGACAACGTCAGCAGCATCTCCAGCATGAGTTGGTCGAGTTTTGTTCCTAATCAAAGGCATATCCTGATCATCCTCGTCTATCATCAATTGTATGTTACAATCTGCACCCTTCTCTAGCAAACAGTCAATGATACTAACATTCATAGCGTTTATAGCGTCGAAGATGAATGGTTCTTTCCCGACAGTGGTACCAGCGCCATGCTCGAGAAGCAAGCGCATGATGTCGACATCAGATCCACATTTGTTCAGACATGACAAGCCGTCTCGCCCAGTTATGTTAGGGTCTGCGCCATTACGGAGCAACAATTCAACACAGGGTCGACGCTGATTCTCGACAGAGAGGTACAAAGGTGTACAGCCGTCGGAATCCTGTATATCCAACGTTGCCCCATGGTCAATCAAGTATGCCAGTGCTTTAAGTTGCCACCAGTGCACACCACAGGCAAGTATATGCGATGCCGTCGTGCTAGGTCGATAGCTAGTAGGGACGCTCATCGAATCGACGTCCACCCCAAGTTGTTCCACAAGCACCTTTATAACCTCCAAATTGGGAAGCGAACGCATGCAAGCGGTGTGCAGAAGAGGTGTGAACGAGCCATTCCCATTTTTGTTCCCTTTCTCAGCTTCGGTCATCAATCTTGCATCCATGACAGTAGCTGGAAGCCCAATCATTGCCAGTAAGTTTGCGTAGCCCCACTTTGTCAGCATCATCAACGCGCTATCACTGCGCGAGTATGGAGCGAATAGGTCTGCCCCAAGATCACGGAACTTAAGAATGCCTTGTTCGTCTTCATTGCCAAGCAGAGCTTCGAAAACACTGGAATTAGGTTCGCCAGCCTGTATAATACCATCCAAAACCTCGGGTGATCGGCGGCTCCTTAGTCGAAGATAGCGTTCGAGGTAAATGTGATCCGGTTGAGAATTGCGGCGCTCCGGGCTACCTTCTGCATCATTGGTCTTAAGCTGCTCCGCGATCTCCATCTTTCGTAGTAGCTCATCGACCAACACTTCGCATCCTTTGCTCCTTGCAAAATCTAAATGAGGATTAGTAAGGCAACCACCCGTGAAGTCATACCAAGGTTTTGGCTTTTTCGGACATGTGACAGAAATGTCAGCCCCTTTTTCGAGAAGCAATCGAATTATTGGACGAATCCCAACGGTGTCCTCCTCGGAAGAGATTCCTTGCCTACGTTGAGAACGTTGTCAGCACCAACACTGTTTTTGAGATGCAGATATTGGAAAGGCAATGCGCCGACAGGGACGTACACTAAATATGTTCTTTTATGCGACCTACGATTTGAAATCTTTGGTCGTCGCCGGTCATTAGATATAACATAAGCTGCATCCATCAAGTCTACACTTTCATCACCCGAAGAATCAAGATGCCAATGCCAGTCTTCTTCCGGAAACTCAGCGCAGGCGTCAAGAGGCGTTCTTTGCGTTTCATCCATGACATTAGGGTCTGCGCCTGCATCTAGCAGGATCCTCACACTCTCAATCCTCCCTGATCGTGTAGCATAATGCAGTGGTGTGCGGCCATGTTTGTCCCTAAGATCAATCTTGCTCGCTGCCCCATCTGAAAGATAAAGCTCTGTGATAAGACCAACAATGTTACTCTGCCGAGTTTTACAGGCGATATGGAGAACAGACTGTCCTTCGATGGTTAACGCACTAAGGCACGCTCCCTCCTTCAGCAGTCGTCTGAAGCGATCCTCGGTAAGTGTCGCTGCCAGATGAATTGGCCGTACATCTTTGTTGTCCATAACATTCACGTCACATCTACATACTGGACTCAGAAGAAAGTCAAGAGGCCCGGTCTGGTAGGCGGAATCTGATTTGATACCAGCGGCGATATGGAGAGGCGTTTGGCCAAGAATATTCCTCGTATCCGGTCGTATGCCAAGCTCTGACATCATTTCCAAAAGTGATCTTTGTTCTTTATCATGATAGCAGGGCGTCTGTCGTGCGAGATGATGGAAAAGTGTATTCCCTGCGAAGTCGACTGCATGAACATTGGCGCCACTGTCAGCCAACGAACGGATAAGTGAAACTGCTTGCGTATTACCACATAGCTGGTGTAAGATGGTTCTGCCCTGGTAGTCTCGGGCGTCAATGAGAGCGCCTGCTTTCAGAAGCGTGGGAAGAATATGGGGATATGATCTCGCTTCCCATCCTGTGAGTATCTCCATGAAAACCGTCTTCCCCTGCGGAGTCTTTGCCTCAAGATTTGCTCCAGCTTCCATCAATAATGGGAGAACTCTGTCAAGTTCATTCAGATGCCTCATGCGGTGCAAACTTGATTCGCCCTTATTATTCTTGGTGTTGGGGTCTGCACCATTCTGCAGTAATAAGGTGACCTTTGTTTCTGAGTAATAAGACCCCCGAAGCATGAGGTGAAGGGGAGTGTCGCCTTCATTGTCTTGAGCGCTACAGATGGCCCCACATTTGATCAAAGTCATCAGTCTGCCATTGTCGTAGTCTTCAGTGGCGTAGTGTATTGGTGTTTTGCCGGTTTCACGATTGCGTGTATTGACACGGGCACCATGTTTGATAAGTTCGTAAATGACACCACCATTACCCCTAACCAGATGAAGCGGTTCGTGGCCATTATCTGTAGTAGCAGAAGCGTTGGCCCCATTTTCAAGTAAGTCACTGATGAAACCAACATCACTGACAGTACTAAAGGAGTCGCAAGTCAAGGCGAGATGGAGAGGAGTATTCCCAGCAACATCGACAGCGTTCACGTTACTTCCCGAGTCGAGAAGTAACCGGAGTGCAGCACGAGACGTTGCATCATCGACAGTATTGCCCGCAACTTCTCGGCATCTCCGAGCGAGTGCATGGAGTGGGGTAGATTGGAGTTCATCGTCGGAGCCAATGCACCGAATACCATCATTATCAAAGACGTTATTGCATCTGATCGTTATATCAGCCCCTAGAGCCAACAACTCTTGCAAGCAGCGTAAATCTTTCCTGTAAGCCGCTAGATAGACTAATGTTTTACCATTGACAATGCTGTTAATGTCAATCTTGCCAGTTTTTAAAACACCAAGTATGATCTCGGTCTTGCCGGCTTCGGCAGCCCAGAAAAGCGCTTGGCTTAAGTCATCTGGTTTCAGATACGGTACAAATTCAAAGGCGGCCTCTGTATGACCATATCTGAAGGCATACATAACTGCCGTATTACCGTAAGACCTTGGGGCATTTCCACACCAATTGCCTGGAGTTTCTTTGGTCTTCGGGGTCTTCGGGTCAACTCCAGCCGCCAGAAGAGCTCTGACAGCGCGGGCGTGGTTACCTGAGGCTGCGAGATGGAGGGGTTTGAGGCCGTTGTCTTCGTCAGGCAAGTCAGTATTTGCACCATGTTTCAGTAAGACTTCGATGACATGTGCATGACCTCTTGCTGCCGCTCGATGGACAGGCGTGGCACCGTTTCTGTCGAGACTATTGATGTCCTGGTTCAGCTGGACGAGATGTTCTATGTAATGCACAAGTCCTTCGCCAGCTGCAACATGAAAAGCGGACGTATCTGCTACACCAGTCTCGGCTTTCCTAAGCTCAAGCCACGAAGTGCATGGTTTTGAATCAAAGTTCAAGAAGTGATCGATGGCCATACAAAGCTGTTCATTGGCTTGACCGACGTGTTTCGCGTGGTGACACCAACACTTGCTAGCATACTTGAGAAACGGATATCTTCCATATACCGAAACAACCTCCAGCGGTACTTTCGTGCGATGATATGAATAATGATCCACATCCGTGCTGTATTTGAAGTCGTCGGCCCAACCAGATTCATCCAAATAGTGGAGACAAGCGATAGCCATATCACGATGGCTCTCCACGGAGTTCAATGAGGGATATAGTGCGTCCTCAGCCCGTGATGTAGTTCTGTCCGAATCGGTGAGGAATTCGGTGAAAGAGTGATGGATAATGGATACCTGAGGTAAGTTCCAAGATTAGCCAAAAGGTACTCAAGAACAAGAGAGCGGATAGGATAAATCACGACAACGTTGTTGGCATTGCACAGTCCGAAATACCTTGCTATAGAGCCCACAGAGGTTATCTTTCGAATGCATGTCGTACGCAGCGCATTGAACGCAATTTGATCTACGTAAAGCAGATGCTGCGCAACAGGATGGAACATCATAGCGATCCAGGAGGAAGTTCCCATATGCTTAGTGCAACGACGTGCCATAAGATTACAGAAAAGCTGCCGAGGAGGATACGATAATTCGAGGAATGGCTTACCGTTTCGTCATCAAGGATTTCAAGCAAAGGCCCGCAGGCTGTTCTGATGATAGATTTTGTGTTCTCTGTGGGCCTGCAACTTTTCGTACCCATGCTCCAAACATCGGATTTTGCTAGAAAGTCTACCATGATGGATAGCTCAAGCAAACGAAGAGGTCGAAATGAGTGTATAACCCATTGAAGTATCACTAATTGAAGCGACCTTGGTACACCTGCACGAATAGAGTGATCATGCAGCATTTTCGTGTACATGTCCGCGAGTCCATCAGGCAGCTTCTCTAAGGCGTATTTGAGGCTAGCAGGTCGAGTGATATCCATTTCTTGATTTGCCAGAAGGTCGTCCATCATCAATTTCGCATAAAGGAACAGACCCTGGGACTTGCTCATGAGCGCTTCTCGGATGTTCTCTCGAATCTCTCCAGGCCACATGGTCTTGGCCAGTCGATGGTCAAGATAGACCGCTATGTCCATTTCGACTAATCGTTGTCCGAGATTTACATGGAGAACCATAGGCTGCTTCAGAGTCTTAACGATGTGAGGGACTGGGCGACTTGTCATGAAAACCTTGACGGTGGCTGGCTTGATCTGGCCCAAGTCAACTAATTGCTCAATGAACCTGTCATTACCCTGGTCCATTTCATCTAGTGCGTCTGCGATACAATAGACTCGTGGAAGGTTGCATAAGGCCTTGGTAAGTAGATGCCATAGCTCGTCGAAAGCGACGCTGTCTAAGGTTCGACGTTTGTCGAGATAACTATTCAAGCCCCATTGCAAGGAAGGGCTATACTCCAGAACCTGCGACATCCAATCACAGACCAGTGACACTGGGGCCCGATTGCTCGCAATAATCTGTCGGAAGAAGAAGTAGAGGACTGGTACCTGGTCCTTTTGGAGATCAGACGCAAGCTGAGCAGCTATCACTGACTTGCCAGCGCCTGGTATGGCCTTGACCCACAAGGCACCATGATCGCGTTCCAACCACTGCTGGTACTGTGACTCCTGCTTCCACTTTCCCGTACCAGGAACGTAGGCATGTCGATGCCTCTTGTACTCGCTTGATTGAGCAGCATAATCGGTTGGATTCAGCCATGCACGGATGCTATTGACCTGATCGTATGATAGAGGCGATGTTCCCGTCAAATCAGTACCTACTACGTCCGCGTCACCAAGTACAACAAAGTCATGTTCGGTAGCGTCCATGGCTGCTGATGGAATGTGGGACTGGCCTATCTAGACTCAGCGGTAATATGTAATGAATGTTTGTTTCGTACTCAAGATGGAGGATTAGATTCAGGCTGTCACTCTTCGAAGATACCTAATCTCTGCATTTTAACTCCAGACTACTCTTATAAACAGCAATAACCAGGCATCAGCCACTAATCCCCAAGGTTGAAGGTCGTAGGCAACAGTGCATTCGTGAGTGCATCGTAGGATTGCAGATACCCCTCGTACCTCCGCGAATAGGATTAGATTTAGGGCTTGATCAGGGTAGAGCTAGACCGAAACAAGGTGAAACTAAGGCTCGGCGAACGTGCCTGAATATGGTAGGCTTGCACTTGAAAATCTATGCAACGATTATCATGAACCCGATGACGCAAGTACCGAGAGTGGTAGGATACCAGTCGAGGGAACAAACCGAAGGTACGGAATCCTTGCAAATTCTGGAGCTAACCCGTTCTGTAATCGGGGTCTTTTGGTTCTTTCAGGCAGTGGAGGAACAATTTGCCGTCTCGCTCTGCGCCGTCCTGAAAGCTACTTCCTTTGGTACTCTGAAACTTGCACAGAACATTCTTTTCAATGGTGCCACGTCACGGACATCCCAAATTCCAATTTCTCCCACATTCTCAGAATCACCAGGCTTCATCTCATGCCCGAGTTGGTCACTGATTTCCTTGCAAATCTTGATCGCTTCCTCCTTATTGTCGTCGCTTTTAGTACTGAAGCAGTATACGTGGATCATGGGCAAATCGATGGATGTATAAGGCTCGAATAGCTCCGAGTGGCCAGCGTAGAGACCTATGAATGCAGGGAGAAATGTGATGGCTGAAGCTGGAAGATTTAGAATATAGTGATTGAAAGTCTTCGGACATTCTAATATAGATCGTGGTTGCACAGCGTCGGACGGCGGAACCGATTTTTCAGATCGAGATCGTTTAAGGAATATGTCCACTTGTATATCAGTAGCCATTAATTTTTCAGCCGACTCTCGAATAAATCTACGGCCATCCTCGTTGAACGCCCTAATGTATCGGGAGACCTGTAGCCATATGAGTATGATGCGATCTGACCGCCACAAATTGCCATTGCGCACCTTGTTGTTCTGCACAGCATCCTCCAAGCTAGCGAAGCTTTCCGGATTGAGGTCATTGGCCCACACGAAACACTTCTTCTTGCCGGCAGGCACTGCAAAAGGTCCCACCCCAGCCATCACATCACAAATGGCTTCCCCTTGCCTGAACTTTCCTACAAGCCGTCTGTGCTCGGTCTCCAGCCTGCTATTCCAGTACACTTTCGAATAGTCAAACCTGAAAGTACAGTTGCCTTCATTGACTCTGACACTCATGTCATGATCTCCAGCAAGAAGTTCGTAGCTGAAGGTGCGGTACTCATTATGTTCGCCCACTTCATCCGTCTTATTGATAACTGTCCGCACGGTTGGATTTTTGTCGAGGAGTACCTCGGCGATTAGGTGCTTGTATGGCAGATGGTGCTCACGGAGATTTAGATGTGCTGCATGAAGTTTTAATACAATCTTTCCTGTCTGCAATGTAATTATGGTCTCACCTACGTGACCGACGATACTGAAACCGGTCGGGAATTCTTCTTTTTCTTCCTCTGGTAAAATGGAGCTCATGATGTCATCTTATGGGCGTCAATTGACTCTAAAATGAAAGCGATACAGTTTCAACATACATACGATAGGTCCAATAGTCATAGTCAATCTCTAATTCATGAGGCACGATCGCAACCTGGGACGACTCGACAAGTTTTAAAAGCTCTGGGGTCCACGTAGAGACATCTGAGCCATGGTAAGTATATCGTATCCTGACCAGGCTGCTCAGTGGCCTCATACCCTCAGCTTTAATTGCTGGTTTCAAAAGCAAAGCCTTGCTCTCTTTACCTTGATTATCTCGGACAATCTTCACCGCTTGCATTCGATCAAGTTTCAATAGATCGCTATGAAGTTCTGTCCTACATTTTGAGATCCGCTTTGAATCGAGTATTTTTGCAGCAGATGTTGGGATTTTTCTTTGAAAGAAGGAACGGTCCAGTACTTTCATAGCACGATTGATGGGTGGACGCAACATATCCTCAGACATGTTAAGTCTTGACTTTTTCTGTTCAGCTTCTCAAAACTTCCGGTACCTTCTTGCCCAATACTTTCGCATAGTCATGACCGAAGGTAAAGATACATTTGACTGAGAAATGGTGCTATCCCAATTTATGAAAATTCTAAAGGTTGTGGAGCGATTGTGGCCCGCCAAAATTTCATTTGACAGATCAATTCATTGGCCAGAAGCCCAGAACTCGCATGGACATTGCCGCTTTGAAGCTAGCGAGCCAAGCTAGCGGCAAGTTGGCTCTCGGGCCGCTTTTCGCAGATCCCGGTGTCTCAGCGAGCTCAGGTGGCAGCGAGGCAGCCTCGCAGTCTCGTGGAATAGCGTACTCTTCCATCTCAGCCTTCTAGTAATCGACAGCCGCATACGCTACGATGTATACAGCTTTCTGCACGGAAAGGCGAGCTTCAGTCGTTATAGATTACTCAAGTTGTTCGAACACCTCGTCCCTATTGCTGAAATACACTTGAAAAATAGATCATGCCATTTTCTCTACCATAGTCAATAATAGTTGGGGACTCTTGAAGTGTCTAGTATATCCAAATAGTACTTTCTGCCTTAGACATTGTCGATTGAATCTTCCGATGTGCTTCAGCCGAATATGGCACCCTTTGCTTCGAACCTGAGCAGCTCACTCGGACTGGGAACATCAAGCAAATGAAAGTATTAGCATTGGTAATTGGTGATCATCTTTTGAACCAGGGGCAAGCTACTCATTGGCGGCGTTAGAAAGAGTAAAGCATTCAGAGGAAGATGGTAGAAGCCCACATTGACAATTTCTTTAGCCACACTGGTAGTCCGAGTAGGGGATCTCTTTATTCGTCACGGTCCAGCGGTGCCAAAATATAAAAGTCTTCAGGCTGTATGGAATATATTCTCAGCTAACGCCTAGTCATCATTGAGAATCAAGTCAAGTCCATGAAACAATTCATTCTCCAATCGAACCCAAAATTTGAAAGTTATCTCTTCCTCAAGACTCTTCGTCCAGGAGCAGGGGCTTCCGCAGTAGCAGCGACCTTCTTTCCCACAGCACTTGCTCCAACATTCTTCTTAGCAGGTAATCTCCTTGCATTCGTCACAATAGTGGTGCCATTAGATGCGCTCGATATGTTGCTCGTATTGCTCACTTTCCGGACATCCTCTGGCTCCTGAACCTTTCCCGGGCCTCGTCTCGCTCGTGACCCAGGACCCTTTGTTGCTGATCTTGGGTTGCTAATATTACGACTCGCAACGGCTTTAGGACGCCCTGCTTTAGGCTTCTCGTTGATCATGCTTGCGAGGTTCGCTGTCGCTGCAGCAGCCGCTGCTTTTGCTGGCGATGCTACCTTGATTGGGGAGAGTGGTTTCAGGGGTGAGACTGGACGTGAGAGATGAGATTTCTGCGGTGAGCATAACGCAGGACGGATTGGAGACTGAGGTAAAGTACGAGAGTTGGCTGATTTGGGTGAAAGGACTGTAGAAGGGTTCGTGACTTGGCGAGACTCGGCTTTGTTAGCCTTCATTCGCTTTTTCGGATTCGGTATTGGTTGAGTGGCTTCAGCGGTGTTCTCTTTGTCTGTATGGTCCATCGCATCGCTGCGAAATGTAAGCGCATAGGGCTTCATACACATGTTCTGCAAGCCTACCTATTTCTTTTGGTACCGCGTGGCTTGGGCACAGCAGACGACTCTGCGTCTTCCGAGACGACGACCGGTTTTTGCGCTCTCACGGGCTCTCTAGCAGACTCCATAGCCTTCCTCTGTTGAAGCACGCTCTCCTGCTTTCCCTCTGACATTTCCATATACCTTTCCAGAAGCTCTCCCATATTCGCCTTTCTTAGTGAATTGGGTATACGATTTATGCGTAATTCAATCCTGGTGCGAAGGCTTTGCGCTTGCAAGGCATATTGGGCTCGTAGCTTTCGCGCGCGTTCCGTAACTAAAAGTCGGTCATTTCTCAATGTGATGCAACGTGAAGCGGGTTTTCTTACTCTCTAATTGTAGATTGTCTATCAAAGCCTGCTTTTGCCCCTCTGAGATGGTCACAATGCTCTTCTGTGGGCTGTGCACCGGTGTCCTTGCAGGCGATTGAAAGGCGATTGGGGGCGCTGCAGGGTTGTTGTCTGTGGAGGTCCTTGCTTTCTTTACGCGACTGGGCGCCATGAGTGGGCTTCAGAATTCAACTCTATAGATGTGAGAGGGGTATTGATGGGATCGAGAGGTTTTCAAATGCAGTGTCGTTGTTGAGATGAAGGTCGTAACGGCCGTTCTGTAAACAAAGATCGCCGCAGGGATTGCAGGGGAGAACTTAGCCGCGCTCTTAGCGCTATCAAATCATCTCGAGCTCGGAGCTTCTTTGATCATATCAGCTCAGTCAAACACGTCTTCGCATCTGTTCGTCGACACTGTTGCCCGTACCTTGGAAGTATTACCATCTCAAAGTAGCGACTTCATCACCATTACCGCTACGATGGTCCTCGAGGCTACTATGATCGTGTGAGCACTTCCAGATTTCCCCAATCAGATCAAGGTAATTAACATAATTGAATTGGTAGGCTAGATAATAGCGAGAGCAGCAGAAATGGTGACTATGTGTAAGCTCATACTACTTGTCTTATGTCATTCGAACAGCAGCTCATCTCATATTACAGACCGTCTAGATGGGAAGCCCAAGCAGACGCTGTCAACCTCATTTTCTCCGCCAAAACGCAAGCAAATCCAGAATCATCAGTCGGTCTTATGAATATGGCAGGAAAAGGACCAGAGATGCTGGTAACCCTGACTACCGATTTTGGAAAGCTATTAGATGGGATGCACCGGACCAAGATACGGGGCAACACTCATCTAGCTACGGCCATACAAATTGCAGGCGTGAGTCTTCGAGGCACCGTTGCCATGGACGCCTGTTGATAATCCCCACTAGCTTGCACTCAAACATCGATCGAACAAGTCACAGCGACAACGCATCATAGTTTTCACCTGCTCAACCATTGATGAGGACGAGAAGAACCTCGTCAAACTCGCTAAGAAGATGAAGAAGAACAACATATCGATAGACGTGATTGCCTTTGGTGACCTTGATCCAGAAAACACCAAGAAGCTGGAAGCCTTCAATGAGAGCATCAAGGGCGGTGACGGATCACATCTTGAAATCATACCTCCCGGCCCAAGTCTACTCAGCGATCACATCATATCAACACCCATATTAGCTGGCGAGGGTGTTGCGCCTCGGGGAGGTGAAGATGGCGCCGCGGGAGGAGGGGATGCCGGCGGCGGAGGCTTCGACTTTGGGGTTGATCCCAGCGCAGATCCAGAGCTGGCTCTTGCGCTACGGATGAGCATGGAAGAAGAGAAGGCCAGGCAAGAGAAGGAAGGCAAAACAGCTGAAGGTACGAAAGAGCCAACGTTGGAGGGAATACCCGAAGAAAGTCAGCCACTTTTAGGTGCGGATGGGGAGGCGAGCGGGAGTGCGGACGCCCAGATTGTGACGAAGCCTGAAGGAGAGGAGAAGAAAGATAAAGAACACCCTACAGATCTCGACAAGTTAGAAAAAAAGGACGATGACAGGGACCCGGATAGCATGGACACTGCATGAGCCATTGTGGCATGGCTAGGCGTTTGGGCGGATGAGCATAGATAGCGCCTTCACATAACCCGCTAGAAAGATTTCCTGCATGCCCAAGAGATCCTCTGATATAGCCGCATCTATCTTGAGACCCGACACTTAAAGCGTTGGTGATTTTGACTTGACCGTAAAAAGGCTGCACTTCGATGATACTATCCACGCCAGACTCCGTCGCTATGCCCGCACTTTTGTCATCTTCCTGGGTATCATTCTCCTCTCTTACAATCACGACGAACCAAACTATCAAACCCTTGCCTCCCCCTGTATTCTCAATGCCTCCCTCACTCAACAAAATTCCTCAACTTCGTAATCTCATCCAGCAAATCCTGCAGATCCACATCACTAATCTTATTCGTCAAGCTCGGTATCAGCGTCTTCGCCTCCTCCGCACTCTCGCAGCACAGACTTCCCAACTGACTTCTCTCAAACGGCTCCAATTCCGTCTTTCCTCTAAGCATAGCCTCGACAGCCGTGATGGTTTCTTGTTGTTTAAAGCGCGCGAAGACGTCGAGGTAGTCTTGGGTTTTGATCAGGGTTCTTGAGTGATGTTAGCAATTGCGCCCAGCATTAGGTGAATGGTCTTGAGCGTGAAAATTCAGGGGCAGCTGTGGACCTATGAATCTGGACAAGAGCGGAACATACTCGGTTTCAGTGACCTGGCGCTGTTTTCTTCGACGGGCTAGGATACTTTCTATAATGAGGCGGGCCTCGGAAAGAGTGAGGGTAGGAACTCCTTCGAACTCGCCGAGTTTGAGATCCACGGCAGCCTCCTCGTCACCACCAGTCTTTTCGCGAGCTCTTGAGGTTGGCGCTGTGGGTTGTGCCATTTGTAGGGTCTCGTCGTTAGGTGGGACTTGTCGCGGTTATGGAGGAGTTATCCTGGCGAATTGAGGGGACTCGTGCTGCGTTGTGCCGTCGTGGTGGGAGGGGATTAGCCAGAGAGAGACTGAATGAAAGGTAGAGACTGGTGTGAGAGAAAGGCGCGGATTGCGCTCCTGATACAACGAAAATGTCGAGAAAGAGTGAATTCAAGATGGTAGATCTAGGTATTCTTTTCGGCGCTAGTGTTCCGGGCCGGATACTGTGGCGCTTGGTGTTTGATCCAAAAGATTGCAGCCAAATCTGGATGCATTCTATTTTCTAAGTTACTCTGGAACGACCCTCGTACAAATTCCCAGCCCTCTATTTATGGCGACCATGTTGGGTCCTAGTACTTGATTCAACTGCCTACCATGGAGGCTGGGCGCTATGAATTCAGTAACATGGGAATTCCTATCATAGCTCTCAGGAGACAAATGGAGACATTTGCTAGGAGTCGGCACAAGACGGACAACTCTGGGTAGAAGGAAGCCTGCAATTTGATCTCTCACCTGAAGCTCCCATTCGTGGCTGTCGCTAAGGGGCGTACGTAGATCTTCAGTGCTGGAGACCTTGTCGCTTTAAGAGACATATAACTTGTGATTTTTGGTCAGCCTTGTAAGCTGCCACAGGTAGCCAGCTCGTGAGAAAGAAAGCTTCCTGTAACTTACAGGCTCCAGTTTCATACATTTCAGCGCATGTATAAGCTCGCTCATCGACTCAAAGCTGTTGTTCACACCGTTTGCAACGGAGATTGGTTTCATACCGTGCCACCCTACTCGTACAGCCTTCGTGCGCCTTTGCGCAGGTTCCGGTTGATGTTCTGCTTGCAATTGATAATGCATGTGAACGCAGCCACATTTTCCTATCTTCATCGCAGATGTCGACGTTCAGAATATGAGACCTGAGCGTGAGAGCGATAGGGCCCACGGCGACAGCCGATTTGACATTGCGAACATAATCATCGCCGGCCACTATGGCTCTATACTCGCATTCTCCACGGAGCGGCTTATGAAGTGGCAGCCTATTAGACAAGACAGCTCAGGGAGTCGACAAGGTCTTTGAGTCTAGGGATCGACTCCGACATATACATGTTGTCAGCCTTGGAAAAGACGAAGAGAACTCGGGCACTTCCTACCTACCAATGATAAATCCCGAAGTCTTCCACTGGCGAATTCTTCCACCGTGGGATCTCATAATAGTACCTCGTACCAGGCACTTTCTGCTCTTGTGAATTGGTAGCATAGCCCGCATGACCTGTCAGAGTTCGAGTGGTCTTCTGGGCCAGGAGAAAGGTTATATCTTGCTGCCGTTGCCGCAACGCGACAAAGCTGCCTCTCAGTCGGTCCCATGTTTGCGAACATCGTGCAGCTATCCTCTGGAATAATGTGTTCTTCATAGCCTAACGTGACCGAGTACTAGCGTCTCTCTCATTGACAGTATATGCTCCTTTGCCGACAGGATGAAGAACGGCGAGAAAAGTCTGTACGGCTTTGAGTGGTGATCCCTCAATTCAAGGATGATTAGATTGGATCGCTTTTCCTTGGACTCGCAGTGCTCCACCTTGCTGCTTAAGATTTTGCTGCAAGGAATTGTGTGTCTCGCGTTAGCTGACTGACGAATGTGGGAATGCCACTGACAGAGTCTGGCTTTGACGAGCATCTATATTGCTTGTTGGCTTGGGGATAAAATTCTGAAACGCAGATGTCCTTCTTTTTGTACCGTCGTACATCAATTTGCTTATCTCTCTAGTCCCAATGCATGATACCACACTTTGTTGCTTTCGCTCCCGATCGGAAGTGCCATCCTCGGCCTTTGAGGTTCTTCGAAAATGAATTCGAAGAGCGCTGTCATGCAGAGAGAATCAAAGGGGGTCTCCGCGTTGCTAGCAACATTCCAAATCTCATTAATAAGGACAGATGCGACCATTGCTGCAATCTACCATGGCAGCGCGAAAGCCAAGGTGACGAGATTGAAAAGCTTAAGATTTTGTTTGAATGACTGTTGTAGATAGCCCTCATACTACTAGTCTACATTAGAGAATCACGTGACTCACCCGCAATCGAAACGGACACCCACACAGAGAATTTTTCGCCACTCTTGGCTGCAAAGACTAGTACTGAAGCTTTTTGGCAAGTAAGCAGGACATTCGTACATCGCATCTCTTTTCGATCCAGGCTCAATACAAACAGTCTTCACCATTTGTGCGAAATAGTCATCCGCGAAGTTCATCTTACAGATCTGAGCAATTGTACAACACTGCCAATCTAGCTCGAGTCGTTAGCGCTTACGTTTTTCACTTCTATAAAAGTCACTACTCTTCTGATTAGGCTTAAAACACATGGGAGACCAGTCTCAAGAGTGAACAGACTATTCGAAGTCACATGATGTTCAGCTTGAATCGCATTTTACCTATGCATGGCATCAGATACAATTCACGGACGCTGTGTCGATATCAATACATGTCGATCAGTGCATGTAGAGATAAATGGTCGAATGATCCGGTAATACGCCCGGCGTGGCTTCTCGATAACCAAAAGAGAGGTGTAGCAACGAAATTAAGGGTGGACCTACCCTACATAAGTCACGCTTCCCAGCGAACTCTAGCTTGTTCATTATACTATCTCCTCGAACAGAACTCTGTGAAGAGTTTCTTGTGGGGGGACCTGCTTCATGAATTGTTTACTAAACAGAGCGCGCTACCTCACGTGAGTTCCTGTAACATATTTTGATTGCCAAGTCTCTAACAGCTGATAATCTAGGAATATAGCTGTGTCGTCGCTAAAAACGACTTGTTGCAGGCTCACGATGTTCTACAGAACGTAGGCTTCAAACGCTGTCATTGGGATGCCTGCTATTTACGAGCCAAATATTCTGATGCCCCTGCAATACATTATCACTTCGAGATTCCATCGGTCTTGTCCCCTTCATCTACCATATTCCGTGGTGAGAATATTGGAAATGAAAATGATAAAGGATTTGAGGAGCTCGAGACAGAACGCATTTACCGAAAGGAGGATGTTTTGTGGGAGATCAACGATTTTGACATTTGGGGACCAGTATATAACGCCATGCATGCTAGTGATAGAAGCTTTGACCAGCCTACTTCGGGACCTTCAAAGGATGGCGAAGGTAGATATCAAGGCGCGTGGCCAAAGATCAGACTCCCTACACCCCAGCGTTACACCGAAGCTCTGATCCTAAATTGGATACGTTACAAGGATTCGAAAAGGGAGATGTATTGGTTCTTCAAACTTTCCGATATGGCGTTTGCCTTCCACGACCATGTATACGGTAATGATACCATTGACCGCATGGATCCACCTCTTCGCGATATATTGCTACCATTTATCCATCTCTGCGACTTCGACTACGATAAGGTTATAAGTCCGGATGACGCAGCGGCTGCGCTACAAAAGCTACTAGCAGGAGTACCCGAGGAAGTGGTTGACAGAGCTTTTCGAACATCACGGAGATGGTGGAAGCCGTGAAAAGCAAAGGGGCAAAGTTGGAAGGATAGTGGTAGAGATTTTCATTGATCTTGGACATTATGCTGTACTATCTACACCAAACTGGTCTCAGCAGTATGTTCTGGAAATCGCACTAGACCAAATACTCTCGTCAATATCTCGTTCACCGATATTTGACTAGACGTTTGAAATAAAGGTAGTTTCCTTCGTAGTGGATGTGCTTTGAGAATTCTATATATTATTCACACTGACCTAGCCCTAAAACTAAGGTAGTATATCCTAAGGTACCTCATAGACCTAGTTTCATTATACTTAAACTAAGCCTAGAATAACTTTACGTATATAAAGTTTAAAGCTTAATACATAAGACCGTATATATATTATAAGGTAAATTATAACCTCTAAACTACGAGTAGCCTATATATTTAAGATTATATTTATCTACTACTATCTCTAATTACCTAATATTGCCCTATGTAATACTGAAGGGCCGATGATTTGGCAAAATTGACGACACGCAATATGATGGTCAGCCTATCACAATCAAAATACGCCATAGCATATGCGCCCTCCGTACAAGTCTGAAAAGCTCCCGGACGTCCGAGCGTCGTGGCACAGTATGGTCACCTCCATCGTAATAGCCCGAATAAAATAATAAAGCCTAGCGGGCTTCAATCAGCACGACTAAATCTATTGTCAACGACGACCTGCATTTGCCTCCTTGGTAAGACTGTTACAATTTCACAAACCCTCGTCTTGTCTCAAACAACCTCGACATGACTTTGCCCGTAGGGGAATTGCGGTGGTTAGTCTACCATATCGAAAGAAATGATCAAACGCTTTCATTCGAGCATTGGAGCCAGAATGACACACAGGCAAACTTATCCACATCCAGATTCCCCAGCCACCCGTCAGGGTGTTAGTCAACATCGACTTTGGCTGTGTGATTTCACTGCTGTAAGACTTGTTGCCCATGGGATAGGCTCACTCGTCATCTCGCTCAAGTGTGGCATGGGTGAGATCTAGGAGCCTCTCTTGAATGACTGTGGCGTAGATTTCAATCGATTTTTTGTGAGCATGGCAAGCTTGGCTGTGTCAGGGTACATCCCTTCAAGGCTTGGCCTCAATTCGGAGGACAGGCAGGTTACCATGTCTTGTGAGACATCTCTTGATTGGGCAGCTCTTGTCATGGCTTTGGTATCCAATTTATAATGTGGAACAGAAGGCATTGGGGCGCACATGAACGCCATTCTCCTTTCGTTCATTCGTGAAAATCTCTCTCCTTAATCGTTATCAGCAGGGATGTCTTTGGCCATTTTCTTTATCCTGTTTTGGTCTGTTTCATCAGTAATACGATGAACAAAAGAGCACTCTGGACTAGACTCTAGCTAGTGCTACCTGCGATGTCTCCATTGAAAGTCTTCTAACTCGGATTGTGTGAACCTATAGGCAGTAGGGCTACGCTACATCCGAACTTCAACTGAAGAATGAGTCAGAGCATATCATGAAAGTACGCTTTCAGCAGTGTCTCGACAGTGTCTCAGTCTCTAAGTAGTATGGCAACGACTTCATACAGATTCGTGGGGCCAACCACTCCTTTTGGCCCAACCACTTGCGGAGCCGATCAAAACTCCAGGGGTATACCCCTATCTCTGTGACTGAGTGCTTTGTAGGATGTTGTTACTATCTCCGTCTTTCCCGTTATCTTCGAAACACAGCCTCGCGACTTTCCATTGTGTACGCGAGAGTATGTCGTTATCCTATCATTTCAGTTGCCTGACTTTTTCACGAGACTACATGCAGGTTTCCTAGCACCCCTTTGTCTTTCTAAGAAAAGACTTGCAGCTCAGTGGCGTGATAAAGAAGTATAAAAGAAAGGGTTTTCTGGTCTATCTGACAGAACATCTTTCACACAACCCTCTACATCTAACATACTCCTTCTCAAATAACAACTAGATCAATCGATCTTTCGAACTCCAGGCATTCCGTCAACAACAAAACATTACCTCCACCACATACAAAGCTTTCCACTTCAGCCTTACCTGAATTTCACGGTAACCACTCTTTGACGCTCGCGATAAGAATACAGACTGACAGAAAATTAGCAGCGACCCACAATGTGCAAGGCCTGCTCCATCACCTACATCAATTTCTGTGGCCACATGGTCTGGCGCATCATGTGGGTGTGTGCCACGGCGCGCGAGAGTGGAGAATCTTGCTCTCCAGGATCCGAGACATTTAAACGTGGACCTCCATACGAGAACACCACATCGAAATGTCCCCCATGGAAGGGAACTTGAACTGAAATCTCGTCGAAGGTAGGAACAAGGTGCTTGGAGGATGCTACGCTTGAGTGCCTAGTACCAACAGTGTACACGAGACGCAGATCCATGATAAGTCCCCACAAGCCTTTCCATACATACTAATTTCAAAAAATAGATATTTGCAAGCAACCACTCCAGTCTCCGACCTCGCCAAATCTTATTCAGTCTCTTTATAGAGATCAGTCAACTCCTCTCTCTTCTCCTTCTCGTCCTTGTGAACTTCCAAGATACCCTCCACCTTCGGCATGTTTGGCAACGACTTGCCCATGTCGAGTGTCACCGGCATTCGCTTCTCAGCTGTGTTATAGAAGTCTTTGCCCACAGTGCCATTCACAGAATATGTGTTTCCATCTTCGCATTTGACGCGTATGATCCAATCAGGCTGTAGCCTAACGCTCTCATCTTTATACTTCCTCAAGACAACTCCACAAACTTGTCCTTTGGGGGCCATGTTGCGTTCAGGATGCAGTGCTATTGGACTATTACAGCTTTAGCACTGACGCAAAAAGCAGAATATGTAGACAGGAATGTGGGACATACCTTGACGCTTCGAAGCGTGATTCTTCTTGACGATGGTGGTTGCTTGGGAAGCCGATGCAGAAGCTTCGAGGCGGGAGATTGGTCAAAGATGTTGAAGAGCAGGTTTGATTGCTATGTAGATTCTCTGGGAAGATTTGATCGAAATTGATTGTTTGGTCTTGTGAGGAAAGTGGTTGGCTGCTGAGTAACTTGGAAGCATGAAAAGAAGCAGTCCATTCTCGAGAAAACACGCTTTTTTACATTAAATTTGCCTGACGTGGCGCTCTGAAGGAGGCAATTGAGGAGGACTCATGATTTACTGCACTTCTCAAAATATGATGCGTCTGGCAGTCACAGAAGCTCAAGCACAAAGAGATCTTTATAACACGGGATGACTCGAATTTCAATTCCTCCATCAAGCTGCTGATTTAGCAAGTGTTCGTCATCTTTCCCAATTGAATATTTCTGTACGCAGTCACGAAGACTGCCTCTTTCCGGCATCTGCCAGTACTTCCACCCCAGACAGGATCAATCCATTTCTATATCCGAGTCATTCTCATCGCTGGACCATTGGTATCAGAGATCTCCTTATCATTCCCTATGAAAAAGTCATCGCTTCGTCGATGTTACTCATGGTCTTAGAGAGTCACAATGGTTCCTGGAGCCTAACACCAGATGTCTCAGATGACACTCTTCGGGAATATCTTCGGAAGTAATTTGATGTCGAACCCTGTTGGCGTTTCTGAGCGAGGAAGTACCTAGGTCATTTGCCAACCCCAGAAAGTCAAAGATCATATGAGCTACCGTATCAGACTCATGCGTACTCCCGTGAACAATGGAATCCTCTGATGAATACCTCGATTGTTTGACATGTCTTATTCATTTGGCCTTCAAGCCAATGACATGCTTGGCGTCGCCGGTTCACCTGCCCTGAACTCGTACCCATGTAAGCTTGGACTGGGAACGTAAGGATGACCCTGCACAGCCTTTCGTAATCTGAGACGACTCATTCTATCGTGAACAATATCTATGGCTGTGATGTACGTGTCTATTCTGAGAGTGCGTCAGAACATGAAATCTCTTTAATCGCCTCCTTCCAAGTCGTACTTGATGCGTTCACGTTCTTCAATCCTGGGACATACGTGAGTCTTGACCTGCTATCTTGTGCTGAAAATAGTTAATTGGTGACTCTATTCGGTCGCCTCTTACAAATCACGTACGATGTAGTCATGATAATCTGCTGTTCGAGACATTCGTGACTGTTCATCTATTTTCGTGCCTCGAATACAGGGAAGGCAGGGGTATTTTTCATTGCCTCCTCCTCAATCATACCATGAGTCAGAACATCCCTTTGTTCTTGAGCCTTTGTGACTGTAGACCCACCTCTGTTCAAGGATTGAGGTGAGACATGGGCCTTCCTCAGTCGCCTCCTTCGCTGTGCCACCCCACGTAGAAAACCCATAAAAGAAGGTGGTTATCCGGAAGAGAATTTCTTCTTTCTATAATCTCAAAGCAACTACCAGGCTACCTCAGGAACAGATTCCGAAACTATCTTCCAAGATCCCCACACATTCTACATAGTAATCAAGCTTGCTGCACTACCTTCCTAGACCTTCTCCCACCTAGAAGCTTCTACATCAGCTTCCGAACTATCATCGTTCAAGGGAGTGATACTTCGGAACCTAAAGGTGTCTCCAGTATACTTCCCTATATATCTTGTCGCTTCCGCTTGTGCTGACTCTGTTATAGCTCAACGATACTGCACCGAAAGCAACATGAGCGATTACGAATTCCCCCCAACTTCTCTCAACGCGGATGGTGAAGGACCGTTTAGTGGAGAAGAGGTGTATCACCTAAATGCGATAGTGTACAGCCACTCGGGGACTCGTTATACGGATGGACGTCCTCCACGTGATGGAGTTCTCATCCATATACCCAAGGACAAATACCTGCGTAATGTTAACAACTCCCTTTTTATCGGAAACCCGGAAGAGGTCAACAACGGACACGCTGTGGTTGTCGGGTACAAATTGTGGTATAATGTCAAGAAGATTGTTAGTCTTCAAAAGGGAACCCTAGCAAGCCTCGGCCTCAAGACGGAAGCCGAGACGAGGGAGGCCGAGACGACGGTGCAGTCAGCGGAGGCTAGTGGATGAAGGACTGGGTTGGGATAATTTCTTTTCTTATTGACGATGCATGGAAAGGCTTGTGGTAATGGGCGGAGGTGGTTTTTCGGGGGCACAAGCTTTCTTTTTCTCATCTTGTCTCGTGGGCTTATTAGTCCTCGTTACAGTGGGTCGGAGCATTAATTCGGGGATTTGGATTGGGGAGACTTGCGTGCAATTTATGCTCTTTGAGCAACAACATTCATTTAGATACAGAACCTGAAACCAGAAAACTCTGCTTTCAAATTGTTTCAAATTTATTTCCGAAAATTGAAGTCATGATTAATATGAGAGAAGGGGAAGAGTAAGAGGTGAGATCTGGGCTCACTGCATAGGCGCTTAGTAACGCCGCTATCGAGAAAATGCTTTTCTCAGCCTTATGGTGGGAGGGTTCGTTCGGATGTACTTTCTAACATCACACACACTGGGATGGATTTCGTTATCGTTATCGTATTGCACTTGTCCATAGACCCCTTACGAATGTTTGGGTCTTGCATATTCTCCACCTTTTCCAAGACTTTCACCTCCAGTCGTCACGACATAATATGGGCTGATCGATGGGCCAGTCTACCACTGAAGCGAGGAATAGGTAGAAAATCCAACTCTTAAACGATATGATCAATTTTCCACTCGCAACAGCAAATTGTCATCGTCACGGAAGTTTGCAGATTTGAAAGCTTTGTTCAAGAGGGGCACAAGTAGATGGAGAAGTCCCCAACGGTACCCATCAATGGGCTCCACAACCAGATGTATGTCGAATTGCTAAAGCTATAATTAGGGGAAAGATCAGCCACACTATCCTCGAACGATTGTGCCAATGGCTCGGTTACTGGACCTTCTTTTGCAGCAGCGCTTCATACGGTTACCTGCATTTAGGAAGCAAGACGCATGCGAAGTTATTGCCTCTGACTCGACGATTCGCAGAATTCCAAATTGGCAACCACTATCATGGTGCTTGGACTCGACATTCATGATAAGGGACTCCTTTCCCTCCATTGCTTGAAACTCCTCCATCTATAGTAAATCCTGATCACTATATTTCACGAGAATGGCGACGTTCTTGAATTCATCGATTTCTGCCTGGCTCTCCTTTAACGGCGTTAGTCCACCAATGCTTCCAGGCTGTATTAACGGAACCTTAGATGTCAATTGTACGGCTGTCTGCAACGATAGTATATCCCTTTTTAAATACCAGCAACAAAACCTCGTGTCCTGTGGGCTATGGACGACGTTAGCAAGCCTAAATGCGTCCAGCGACAGCGATACCGCTGCTCTCTTTCAACCTTTTCAGTTTCTGGACCTGACTCCAACTATATTCGACTATACCATATCATACGCAGATACTATCAGCGACTGCTTTCAGTTCATCTACCGCAACGTTAAAGAATGGTCTTATTCTGATAACGGGGAGGTGGCTGCAGCATGTACCAGAAACAATATGTTTCCATTTGGTCCGGCTGCTGCTGGTGCAGACATCGATGAATTTGTGTCCATCACGAATGCTTTAAAAGATTGTTTGGATGCTATATGCCTCCCACTCACCTTGAACCCAGAACTCGCTGGCATTGGAGTAAGTCAAATCCATCTTTGAAAGGGAAGTGAAAATGCTTACTGCTTCGTCTATAGGTGTTTCTATCATTCTTGATACAGTCCATTGTCGCTGTCTCTGCTCTTCTCCTTTGTCTCGGCCTGGAAGTATGGCCGCGTTTCAAAACCTCTCCAGCTGAAGTCCCCAACGACAATACAGACATTTCTTCAATGGAGTCTCGAGACGAATCTCCGCGCAAAGTCCACGCAGATAGGCTGATGGTGGCTTTGGTCGAATTCCACAAAGCTCAATGTTACTTCGCGAGCGTTATACAGATCACAGCTTTCTCACTTTTCTTAAGAAGTGAAGGCAATAGCGGTGCAGTTTTTGCGAGCTCAAAAGCAGACGAGTTCAACGATACTTTTGATACGTCCGTGTTGCTTGTCCTGGCGACCAGTGGGTTGATACCAATCAATCTGACGTTAGCATGCATCACACGCCACGGGCCCAAGTCATGGTATTTGTGGATATTGTCGTTCATCACCACAACACTCGCTACTGCAACGCTGGTATTATCCTCTTATTACAGCACAAATGATAACGCGCTTGAGGGTGACTATAACAACAACTTGAGTAATGCATTTGATGATGACAACGCATACGGCGGTAGTATATCATGCAACTTGACTGGTTTGACTGTCAGCGAAGTCATACTACCTCTATGTGGAAACTCGGATCTGGTGAACAATTTCCTTCCATCTGGAATCATTGCCAATGGTTGGATTTGGGCTATATGGGCTGTTTGCGTCATATGGTTATTCATCTGCTTCTTGACGAAGTGGACAGACCGTTGGAAGATCGAATTTGGCAAAAGATACTGGCTACTGTTCTCCGTCATCCCATGGTGTTTATGTTTCGCTGGCCAACTTTATGTCTTTGATGCCTTCAGCCAGCATGCAGTTATCTCCAATCAATGGTCCTTCGGTCAAATTATCGCGGTTACTGTCTGGATCCCTTGTGTTGTGGAACTCATTTACGTCGAATATGGTACGTCTCGACTCCACTCACTTTCTCCAGGCTTTCGCTGATCGAGACAGATGGAATTGAAGACGCTTCGAAGTACAAGTATCCGTTCCCCTTCGTACTGACAAACAGTCTCCACGCCCCAGCATGATTTATAAGTTGAAGTCGTGTAGAGCCAGAATACTGGACTGGGGGTCAGTATCGTATGTTGTGCTTGATCAAGCGAATAGCTGCATTGAAGAGGCGATGCCATCTCCTCCGGCATCATCGTGATTTGTGAAGGATGTCTTGGTGGTGTTTCGTTGATTTGCAACTTTGTCTCCGCCCAGAATTCTCAATTTTCTACTTCTTAGTACTCTTCAACAGTATCCAGCAAAGTTTATCGGTAATCCAACGCATAATTCCGTATAGAATTCCCCTTGCCAAAGACATTTGATCTTGAGATTGGCAGAACAGCAGTGTCCCACTCCACTTGTCCCAGAATCTGAGTCCACCAAACCCCAGGAGATCGGCAAGATAGCTGCATTCGTGTCATCGTTCGGGTGATGACGCACAGCACTAATGGCAGCCCTGCAGCTACCTACAAGCGGCATCCCGGATCTGTGCCATCGGAGCACATTGAATGCTTAGCACCACTACGATGTACGGACAAAGATAACAGTGCTGATGCCTATGGAGCTCTATTTAGCGTATGCAAAACCTTGTGCAATCCTTAGTATGAGCGTTCTCAATCCTACCCACCTGAATTCAAATTCAATCTTTCATGATAGCTGGTGGTCTATTGACCAATGGACAGCCTAAGCAATGACGTAGTGCCTGAATTCGCAGACAGCTATCTCGGTGCCCGTAGATGGTGGGCTGAGGCCAAGATCCGCTGCTCATATTGTATCCCAGATCTGGAGAGCAGATATCATTGACACCGTCCTTGACATCTCAAAATCATAGAGACCGGATTGTACTTGGATCTGGTGGTATCTGTGGCTACTTGCGAGGTTGAGATCAGAACTAGAACTATGCCCAAAATGGCTAAGCGCCCAAAGACTTTAAAACTTCCCGAGTACGCCGGTACAGTAGAGGGATTAGTCCTGCTCTTGACATCTTCAATTTTCCCATTTCAGGATGATGTGAGTGACCTTCGAATGGTAGGGTTCCCTATCTCGGATATTTAGCATGCGCACCGACGGTCTACGAGGCATACGAGGCATCAGCATGCCGCTCCAAAATGGCCCGGCCGGACTGACTAACTTAGAAGAGCGATTGGAGGATTGGAGGCCCACTGGTCTTTCTAGCGGTGTACCAATCAGTCTAGATTAGGCAACGTGCCTGTGCACGTCCTTGATCGAAATTGAGAGAGGAAGAAAATGTTTCATGGCAAAATGCAAGTTCTAATGTAAAGGGATGGAAATGACTAGATACATATGCTTAAATAAGACCAATGTAATATGGATCACAAGTACGGCCCAACAGAAGAAGAAAGGAAATTGATGAAGCAGTCGTACAAATTCAAGAAACAATGGGGGGGAGTGCAATCACAACGAAGACATGTTCTGGATGATGCAGTGGGGCTTCCCAGGTGAAGATACCTCATCAACAACGCCATCACCCAATATCCTGAAAGCACCATACTCTAATTCTGACAGACACCACTGCAGTCAGGATCATTGTCATCGATCCCAGATCTTGGTGCGGCGTAGCCATTGGGAGGCTGGCATAACTCTGTCCATAATACTTGCTATTGACCGATGTTCAGGTCAGTACACATGGCATCCATCAAGACATCTAAATGCAAAACTCTGAAGACGGAATTTAGACTCACCAAGGCATAGTACATGTAGCTATCAGAGTTCAATTTCGCCAAGCTCTTGTCGAGACGATCGTAGACATTGAAAGGGCCGTAGCCGTTGGGCTGATCGATGATCTCCGCGTTGAAACTAGGAAAGACAGTTCAGCAAATGGCCGTGACCTTTTCGCGTAAGTGTTTAAGTAGTTGCAGGGGCAGCTTACATTGATTGTGTCAAGGCATCATAGTGCCTAGAGAGAAGATGATTAGCGTCTTGAATGTTGACTGCTCATTGAAATTTAGGTACTTACGTGTATTCATGAAGCATTGTTGCACCGAGAGAATTCATAAGATAGCTGACATGGCCATTGATATTCAGATCATCACAAAGGATATACCACTTGGCGTCATTCGGATTATCTTCAGGATCCTCGGCTCCATTCATGGCAGTGACAGCTTTCTTCTTGAACGCATTGGGACAGAGAATGATGAAAGGTTTCTGTGTGTTATGGTCTGCCATATAGGCAAGGGTTCGTGGATTGCCACATTGATTTTCGACGTCGTTTCTTTGTACCAGAATGTTGCCCAGCAAGTCGTTGCCAGTCGACGGATTTTGCGGTATAGCAGTGGTGCCCAAGATCGAGGTGTAGACACTTTTCACGCCTGCTCGGTCAGCCTCGTTGAAATAGTGAGGATATATTGTAGTGTCTGTATCAATCGAGGTAAGCACATAGGATGCTAGCTCCGCGGCATCGTTGAAGGCCGTCTCGACTTGATCTAAAGGGTTAGGATGAGGTTCCGTATCCGGGAAATCGACACCAGTGTCTGGGAACGTTCGCTTCAAAAGAACGTTACGAGTGACAACTGCTGCATTCGGCGAGTGCCAGGGACCTGTGGGAGTGGAAAGAATTGTAGGAAGCATCAAAGAGGCATAAGTCAGCAAGTAACAAGCTTTAGGCATCGTCATCGTGGCTGGATTGCTTGAAGGGATAGCGTAAGAGTTGTCTTTTCTTGGAGCTTGTTGATGAAATAAGAGAAATACGTGCAATATATACCCACCTATCTATTTTACGCCTTCCTGCCTAGGGAAGGGATGATACAGATGTCGGTATAGGTGAGATAGGAATGCAGGACCAGCCATCCTTCCGTATCCATGCCTCTGCGCAAGGGGGAGGCAGATATAAACCTGGATGAGACAGGATCACAAGCATAGCCACGCTTCCATTTCCACACATCTATGCAGAGGCAATTGCTGAGGCAGGCGTAGATACAAATGAGATAGCATTCTAGGCATCTTGAAAGATACCTAGCCAGTGTCCCAAATCTCAAGCTGTGAACCCGCCGCCGCCGCCACTTCCTCCTGGCGGAGCATTCGAAGTAGTTGGAGAGGAAAGACCTTCTGATCCAGGCGCGAAGCCATGAGGACTAGGGTCTTCGTCTAGGAACGTTGACTGTAAGAGGTATTGACCAATTCAATTAGATATGACAGCATTTCAATGCACTCATAGGTATTGATGGTGGAATAAGAAGCTGTGGTAGACTCATGCCGGATGCAAGTACTTTGTGAAGGTTGCGCGTTGCGAATGTAGAGAGGAATATGCAGTCATGGTGGCACAGAGAACATCAAGTTTCTTCAATTGTTTCTCAACCGCAATCCTTCATTCCTACCATCACTCAGCAGACACATGAAACTTGAGCAAGGCAGCTCTAGATGATGGGGGCTGACGAGGCTGTCCATCTCTCTATTAACTGGGCGGGGCAAGAAACAAAATCGGCTTAGCACAAGGTAGGTAGATAAGCCAGATTGTCATTAGCTATACAGTGATGTTTAGCGCTATGGTATACATAGAAAGTAAATACATCGATAGGCCTGGGCTAGGGCTACAAGTGCAAGTAGTCGTATAAAAAACGTAACGTTGGTTGTCGATATTTGGGCCGTGAGTAGTAGGTATGGCGAAAACATTCAGGTAGGTAATATGTATGTAGGAATGCCTATAGGCCTATGTATCAGTCATGGGCTATGCAATTAGCTGTAGCACATGAGTTCAGCTATGACGCATGCGTTCAATACAATTGCTATCTATAAGTATGGCATATGCATCTAGCTAGTTAGCGTGAATCCTGCAGGATCCTTAGCATTTTTTGTGCTCTGCCCTCTTACACCAATAGTATTATGAACAAGAAGCTCTGTATGTAGATGATCGAATTTTGGGTCGTGCTTAATATAGTCAACAGAGCTCAAATATTCGTGAGAACAACAGTAATCAGCCTTGTCCCAATTCTCAGCTTTCGACGAAATGACAACTTCGTACTAAATTCGTGAATCCTTTGCGGATTTCTTGAGTCTTAGTAGATGTAGAGTCGAAGTGATCCAAGGTTTAATTATGGTCTAGGAAACTTTCTATTTCGACGTATACTTGTAGATTTAGAGATAATGATCTAGGGAAGGGGGAGCACAAGAATTGCCGAGGATAACTCCTGCAGGGTTTGCGATGACGCGCTGATGCCTGAAAGAGTGTCAGAACTAGTTTCCAAGGGATTCGAACCCCCCCATAGCTAGCCGAGCTGTATCCTCCTCTAGGTGCGGTTCAACTTGATGAGTACACTGCCACTGCCAAATAGAATTTTATTACAGAAACAACAGCAAGCGTTCTTCATCTTCCTATTGAAGACAGAAGAGATAGAATCCCGTGCCTCCATTCAGCAAAGCCATTCAGACGTCAAGTCTCCATCATTTCGGAGCAACTATAATCCTCGCAATGGCAGCATCCAACTCCCCCTCGCTATCAGTGACACTTTCCCTGTCATCAACAACCTACAACTTCTCCACCCCCACACC
>JASZXT010000297.1:0-30934 GCA_035521555.1 Lecanoromycetidae sp. Uapishka_2
CTATAAAGAGGTTCGCGCTCTCTGATCAGTTGAATTTGGATGTTTGAGTTTTTATGTGGATTCTTTCTAGTCACATTTGGTATTGATTCCTCTTCTCCCTGTAATCTTGAACTTACGACATGAAATCCTACTTCGTTCTCTTCCTCCTCAGTGCATCTAAATTAGCATTTTCCATCCCAGCTTCGCCGCCAGAAGCACACAACGTACCCATACCAGTGATAGCTCCTTCCCAGAATGAAAACTAACTCTCTCTAGCATATCCTCGAGCGTGAATCCGGTTGCATCGCACTCGGTGACTGCCCCCTCGAAGGCTCACCCACTCCAGAAACCACCACGACTACCGACCTCACACCAACCGTCACCGCCGCCGCCCCAGCTGCTTCATCCAGTCCCCCCGCGGCCTGCGACCCGGAAAATTGTAACGGTGACGTCACGGTAGGCGACGACTCCGTTTCCTACGACTGCCCGAACCCAGCTGCGCGACTGTTCCGAAAAGAGAAGCGCGAAGTCTATCCCCCTCCAGCTCCAGCTCCCATCGCGGTATCCTGTGGAAACTGCGGCAAGATCAAGACCGCAAAGGCTAGGTTCAACGGGAATTGCGACCCGGCGAACTCGAAGGGTTACATGTCGTCACACAACTGCCCGGGGAAAAGTTATCTTTGCGTGCTGAGCGGAAAGGCGACTTGTTACAGCGGAAGCTCGGTGACTAGGCTGGGCGCTGAGAACGGGGAGTGTTTCTTGTAAACCAATCCCAGCGTAGTCAGAGGTTTGTAGAGATGGATCGGGCTGCGATGAGGGAGCTGGCTTGTTCCGGGGCTTTGGACGAGATTTCGAATTCTGAGGAAGGTGATGGGATTGAGAAACAGGTGAAGGGGCGGGGTATTGTGAAGGATGGGAAGACCCAGAGGGCGCTGCTGTTTATTGTTTACCAGACTGGGAGGCACGGGCCGCAGAATGGGTTTCGGCTTGCGCTTGTGAAGGAGGGGGTTAGGGTGGAGGATGCGAGGGAGAAGTTGAAGGGCGCTGTGGAGCAGGGCCTGGAGGAATTCATAGTTGTGCAACCTGATTCGGATGAAGCCGATGATGAGATACACAACGACGATGTGGTGTTTCAATGATGGATTTAAATCAGGGTAGGTAGTGGTGAATCTTGCGAGAGACTTCCACGACAGATGGTAACGTCGAGTTGTCAGCACGTCGAATTGTATACAAATCTGGACTTCCGATCCGTGTACGAATAATGGTTTGTTCGTCTGCACACTGACCTCACGATCATGTGTGGCTTTTGGCCTTTGGGTTCCCATTTCTTTCTAACGTTGAGCCCAGAGATCTCGGACCAGATTTCTTCGCTGTCGACTTAGGTTTGAGTATTAGTAACCCGTCACTGGCTTTACAGATTTAGGTCTTACCAGCAGGTGGTCAACAATGTAGGGAGCATTGAGCACTGGATGCTCTTCCCAGAAAGACGTTGCATCAGTCTCTGGAATCTTGGTGATCATCAAATATTCTTGCTTTGTTCACCGATCGTGTAACTCAACACTATGTTCTTCGTCCTCAGTCCCATCCAAAATGTCATAATTTGACGCCTGGATAGGTGACAATTGATCTCTCGGGTCCAAGGGATCAGACTGTAGAAGCCCTGGACCCCTTCCTGGCGGTCCAAGCTTGATCCTGCCACCCGAAATGCTCATGACCTTGTCCGCGATCCAATCTGCTACTCTGTTCATGATATCCCAGAGCCTTTCTTGCTTTGCATCGAGCGTTGGGTCGCCCCGGGTAGTCTCATGAGCTTCGACTTTGAATTGGAACTTCAAACAGTCCTTCACAGTGACGAGGCCAGCCAATCGGCCTCGGTAGTCAACGAGTATCACCCTGGGCCCCATCTTCTTGAAGAGCTCCATGACAGTCTCGAGAGGTAGACGAGGATGAACTGCGAGGGGCGTTGGATCTATGAACCGACTAAAATCCACACTTTGTTGACCCGTTGAAGACGCGATGTCCTCAAATGTCACTGGTGGCGGTGCAGCCGAAGGGGTCTGCACAGCTGTTGAATCTGGTTGCGTGAAAAAGCACTTTGCATTCGGCGATATAAACCCTTCCTTCTTGGCTCGGTCGATGGCATACCGTAGTTCTGTACGTCCAATATAGCCGATCAGCGCTTTTGTCGTCCGATCTTCGATGATTGGGAAGCCCTGATACTTGTTTCGGGCCATGATGTTTTCTAGCGATCTAAGATTGAGGCCCGTGGAAGGCAAGGACGTGACGTCGCTGGTCATAACTTGGGAGACAGGAACGCCAAATGTATGCTCCTCCTTGTTGTCAAGGAATGGAAAGCCATTGAACCAGATCATCCGGTCTGCTATGCCACCCTTGCCAAAGCGCTCGCTGACTGCCTTGGTGACACCAACAACAATCATGGTTGGTAGAATATACGTCAGTGCTCCCGTCAACTCGAACATGATCACGACGACTGAGACTGTAATATGCATGATGCCACTAAGAGCTGCTGCTGCACCGAGAAAGGCGTAAGTACCGGGTGTGATACATGGCACGTCAGGTTCACAAGCGGCGAAAATTTTTGCATGTGGAAACGCTTCATGTAAAGCTTGGACTAGGATGCCAACCATCCGTCCGAATGAGGCCCCAATCGCCATTGATGGCACAAAGATGCCAGCTGGGACTTTGCATCCGTAGGAGACAATGACAAGAAAGGTCCTCATGATGGTGGCAAACAATAGTGAGAGGACCATGGAGGTACGATTTTTGGCTCTGAAGGCTGTTAGCTAGTCGCATATTACTTCCCCATGTAAGCTGGCTTACTCGCAAAGACCGTCGTAATCGTGGCCTCCTTCACATTCAAGGAACAGCTTCTCCATCGCTTCTGTCATATCAATTCGTAAAAACATGTTGGGATAGCAAAGTAATGCTGTAGCCCCCGCCAAGATGGTGGCCTCAAGGATGGCGTACTTAGAGAGATACTTCTTCCGAAACGCCTGAGCTCGTAAATTCCATTTCATGACAAAAGCTCCATACAAACCCCCAAAAACGCCGATGAATATAAAGAATATGATTTCGAAGAAATGCCATGATCTGTCGTATCTGACTTCGAACATGACTAGCTGTCCAGTCCGAAAAGGGTTCATTGCCTGAATTCATCCATGATCAGCATGGCTCAGGATTAACAATCATCTTAATCTTACCGCTAGTACTGCAGTGGCAACCAAAGCACAAAAGTAGCTCCTCCACATGGTCTTCAGCGGAAAATAGGACGACATTTCCTAAGTACGTAAGCTGGCTGTTGGTATTCTCTGCTCAATAACTTACTCACCTCTAGAGAAAATAGAACGCCTCCGATCGGGCTTCCAAAAGCGACAGCTACTCCAGCAGCAGCGCAGGCACTCAAAATTTCCCGAGTTTTGGCCGCATTACGTTTGTACTTGTCAAAAAATCTAGAAATCACATTGCCGGTACACACGGCGTAGTGTACACTGGGACCTTCCTTTCCCACAGAGAGACCAGATGCAATTGCCAACGGTAGGCATATCGATTTGATCAGCAGTGTCCAGAAACCGAGGAAGCCCTTCATTACGAATCCTGCGATGATACATTTAATCTCTGATATGCCCGACCCGGCAGCGTATGGCGCGTATGCTTTGACAAGGCTTGCCGATGTGAGAGCAAAGATAATGGAGAAGACGAAATACAGAAAGTAGTTGACGGGCCATAGAGGTGTCCATCTATGCCAGTCGTCACATGAGTCTTCGCCCCAGCAACAGAAGTCCTCATTTAGATAAAATGCTGTTGTGCAGTATCCAAGCTTCACATCGGAAAGCCATTCTGTAACGATGTTGAGAAACGCTGCGTTCAAGCCTATAGCTGCTCCAACAAGGGTGACTACGATCCAAGCCTGGCCTGCATCGTAGGAGTCTCGGAGCTTCCGCCTCCAGCCTAGATGCCCGTCTCTCTCGAAGAAGCCTGCGTTCTCTTTCCGGCGTGCTCTTCTCCTCAGCTGCTCCTTTGCTGAATCCTGCACCCAATCTATCGTCGTGAAGTCCTCGTACCTCTTGATCTTTTCAATCTCCTCGGTAAGGTCATTCTCAGTGCTGCCTGCCGGAGTTCCATTCTGCCCGTTCTCAGCACTTGAGAGGGCGGAAAGCCGTCTGGATATCCTTCTCTCTGGCAAGGACGGTCGGCGCGGAGGCTGCGCAGAGAAGGACGTTGTATGGGCGTTCATAACATCAGGTCATTGCGGTCGAGAGCACTGTTAGGACGCTTTGCTTATCCAAGTGGGAGTATCTCGAGTCTTGGCAGAGCTTGCGCCTACTATGTAGATCTACGAGTACGGCGCGCGCTTCATGTGAATTCTACGCGACTTGACTCGCACTTACTGTATCATTATTTTTCCCTTCATCCTGCTCCTTCTTCATATTCCTTTTAACGAATTGGTGAGAGTGACCATTCTTTTGCAGACCCTTTAGGTATGCCAGTTCTCTACTATTCGTCACCTCTTAACAATCTAAGCATGGCTAAACGTAGGTTAGAAATACAGCAGGACGCCAGACAAAACCGAAGCAGAGGGTTCCCGGTTGATGGTCCATTTTCGAATGAACAGATTTTGAACATATTTCAAAACCCCGGCCCAGTACCTCCGACCTCCCATCCACAATTCGGGCAGGACAATCACGTCCGAGGATCTGTCTCAACGAGCTCGGAGGCTTCACATTCTGTTCCACAACTTCCAGATCAACAGCAGAGTCTCTGGCAAGACTCTTCCCGCCCAGACGAGCCTTTTGAGCAGCGTACCATTGGATCGCCAATAAAGCTTTGGTCCACCCCACCGGAGTCATCCCATAGCTCTCCCAATCTTGTGTCATCCCATAGCTCTCCCGATCTTGTACCATCCAACAAGGAACCACCTGAGGAAGTTACATTCTATGAATTGGATCCTCGGCTTTCTTTTAAACCTTCTATTAAAGCAACGAAGCGTTTGGTCAAAGGCCTCGAGCTTGATGTTGATCTAGTGTCCGAGCTGGGATCAGATTCCACCGAATCCGTTCTAAGCATAGGAGCTTCCACGAAATCATACCAACCGATTGAGGACAACCCCTACACGTATCAAGACCGATTTTCTTCCAAGATAAGTTGCATCCTGGGAAGAAGCGTCTCCAGCGCTGACATGCCGCACATGCCGTACAACAATGCGACTATACCTCCTCCAGAAGATATCACTGGGTCTGCAACGCTGCCGCGTAAGTCCCCTGGGCGTCTTGCACTAAATTTACTGACAACGATTGTGCCAGTGGCTCGAGTGAAGAAGATATTGAATGTGGACGAGGATACCAATACGGTATCGAATCAAGCGGCCTTCGCAATCACAATAGCCACAGTAAATTCAAAAGGTCCCAGCTTTTGCCGATGCCCTGACACTAATGCCAATAGGAAATGTTTATACGTTACCTGTCTGACCAGGCCATGAATGTGGTCAAATCAGAACGAAAGCCTCGACGAAATATACAATACAAGGACATTGGTACATATCTTTGATTTTAGGCAATTTTAGATATTAGCTAATGGAGTAACTTAGCGGATGCCGTCGCTCGCATCGACAATTTACAATTTCTCGAGGATGTAATTCCCAAGACCACAACTTACAAGCAATACAGAATTAACAAGGCAAAAAAGATGACAAAGGCGGCTCAGGGAGCCGAGTCTCTGCAGAACGGTCAGACCACTTTAGACCGGTCTCGATCAATCCCGCAACGCCCAGCTAGGACAGCCGGAGCTCAAGGTGAAGATTTGGATCACGGCAACATATCAGATGGGACAATTGACGAGCCTTCAGCAGTGGCTAATAGAGCTGGACCATCGAGAAGCAACGGAACTGGGGCGCTGGTATTTGAACACTACGAGCCTAACGGAACCTCGAAACGTGACGAATCTGGAGACGTTGAAATGAGTTGACTTTGACGGTCATTTTCCACTAATGCCCATCATGCCTGTATTTAGCGTGGCGTCAGGACAGATGGAATGCCCAGGACCCCAGGAAGCATGGCTGGCGGATTTCGCAAATGCTGTTAGAGTACTTCAAGGATCTTGCGAATGATCGGAGACTAATGAGACACTGATTGCAAATAATATCATGCTCATAACGGACGGACTCATCACGTCGGCCATAGAAAGATTACACTACATTTGTCTACACACGAAAACACTGAGAAAACCACGAATTTGTGATGTCGGGGTGGGTACGAAGGCTCTTTTCTTGTTTGCTTGACCGGTAATCTTTATTTAAGAGTCATGCATTGGACTTTTGGGGATTGCGCTTGCGCGTATGAGCGTCAAGGAAATGTTATTCTTCAAGGGATTTGTGTGAAGCAAGCTTTTTCACTGTTGCTTGCAGCATTCACAGCTTTGCCACTTCTTTCTTTTTCTCTCAGTGTATCAAACCATCTTCTCTTGAGTCCTCGTCATTGCCTTTTCTCATTCATTCCACAATCCTTGATATCTAGAAATACGGTGGAAGTCAATATCATCTACTTTCACTACTAGTAGCTTACCAATTGCCTTCGTCAGTCATTGTCGAGCGGTGCGAGTCCCGCCTTGCACAAGATTCCAAACCGGCAAAACAGGGGAGCCGAATCTATTTCACATACCTCAAACGGGAATCCAAGACTGTCCGCCTAAAACGAAGTAGCCTCTCCACAACCTCTTCAACAATGGACATTTTCATGAGCGCATACAACCCGGAATGGCCAGCCCAATTCGAGGCTGTAAAGGACGAACTCGCCGGAGACCTTGAAGACGAAGGAGTGTCGTTCCTATCCATTGAACACGTGGGTAGCACATCTGTACCAAACCTTCCAGCGAAGGCAGTAATCGACATCATGATCGTCATTCCAGCCACAGACTTCGACCCATTACACCTTGCAGGGTTCAAAGAAGCACTTTCCTGGGGTAAACGGCAGGGTGGTTATCATTACATCGGCGATGGCGGTGTCAAAGGCAGATGGAGCTTCAAGTTGTGGGAGAGAGAACCGATTAGGCATGTCTATGTGGTTGCGGATGGTAGCTTGCCATTGAGAAGCTGTCGTGCGCTAAGAGACACGCTGAGGAGGCATGAAGGTTTGAGGAGCGAGTATGGGGCTTTGAAAATTCAGCTGGCAATGCGACAGTATGATAACATCATGCAATACTCGACGTTGAAGAATCCAGTCATTAGGAAGATCTTGAGAGAGGCGGGCTGGACTGAAGAGGAGATTGACGAGAAGGAATCACAGAGCGTGACAGACTGGCCAAGACCAGACCGCGTGTTGCCGAAGAGAACGTGTTGGGATAAGGTTCAGGCTTGTTTCTTTGCGGTGGCTCGAGCACCTTCACGATGCTATGGCATTTTGAGTCAGTGCTTTAAAAAGAAGATTCAAGGGGAAAATTGTGAGCCTCATCACAAGACGAATTCGATACCCTTAGAATGGTAAGACCGCATAAACCGCAGGAATGGAGCATTTGTTGCATTTAAATGACAGATCAATTCATATCGATCAAGCAAACATTGTGCCTCAAAGGTAGACAAACACTAAAGGTCTCACTTGCCTCTCCGTCTACGTCCTGCGTCGGCCCCACAGCCAAAGTGATATACTTCACACCCGCATCATAACCCAGCGAGCACAGGCCGTGCGACATCAAGGCTGTGTAACTCCAGTCTTGATGCCGGTTGATGACTTATTATCTCTATTTTGTTATAATTTGATCTGTTAGGCTAACGTGTTGAAATTGAAAACGGCACACTGCTCTACAATGATGCCCAGATCTACTGGCCTCAGCTCGCGCAGACAAGGCTATCTAGAGTGTTGAGTCTCTCAATGATTTTTTGGCAATTGTAGATTCCTGACGGCGACGACATCCTGCTCTTTCGATGGTAAGCTTCTGTCATAGCTCTACCAATCCTGCGCAATGCCACTATGCAACGGGTTGTCGCCGATGAGCCGCTTCTGAAAAGAACCTTCGGCCGTATCCCTGGCGGCAGTGTGTGATATAGCCTTGCATCAGGCAGAGTAGATCTTATGCTCTCCTGTCGATAGCTTATAGTGTCCATTGGATGACCTTGGGATGGTAGAGTCGTGCGGCTGCGAAGAGTGGCATCATGCTTGGTGCGCCGTTCGTCTAAGTAGACTTTCCTGCAGTAACGATATTGAAGTCTTTGCCTCGCTTGAGAGATACTTCAGTCTCCATGTTTGCATGTCTCCGTCGTCCGCGGTCCATTGCAGCCCTCTCAAAGTTGTCACCATGACGGATCCATGGATTGAATTGTGAATTTTGTTAGCCACCGAATTGCAAGACCCCCTCAAAGTACTCACTTGTTGTGCTTCGCGTTTCAAAGTTAATCACATAGCTCTGTGCAAGACCCTGGAAAAGCCGTGCAAATAAGACCGAATGGACTAGCCAATGCTGTAATAGACTTTCACAATGAGGTTTGAGACAAGAGAGACCATGTCGTAGACGGCTTCAGTTAAATGAGAATATGGCAGCGGACAGCTCAATGCGAGATGGAGCAACCAGCTACGCTGCGCTTCTAATCCTAATTGAATCAGGATTGCTCGCTCTGCCTCTCTTGCGTTGTGACCTCATGTTCATCGTCCTTGCCCTCTCTGTCGACAAGCGTATAGGCATTCGAGTCTCTCGTCGCCAACATCTGTTCCTGCGAGAACCTGACAGTCGTTTTCTTCGCATAAGCAGGCAGAGGATCTTGTCCCCCCAAATCCGCATGGTTGATCTCATAGCTTAGCTGCGCTCCTCGCGAAAGCCGGAGGATGGTCGAAAATTTGTTCGAGAAAGACGCATGGTTGGCGAGAATAGCGACCATGCCGAACAATGCGATCAGGGCCGTGGCGCCGATGGCCAGACCGTACGCAAGCCATAGCTTGTACGCAGCGTAGATGTAAATATTTTCGCTCGTGGCCAATTGGACTTTAGTCTTATTGGGATAGTAAATCGAGGAAGTGTTGGGTCTATGGGGGATGATGTCAGCTCCGCACTTTTGCGCCGTTAAGAGGAGAAAACCGACGAACATACTGTAACTCTGGCGCACTCATGAGACTCATGGTTATGTTCTGAAAAAGCTGCTCTAGGGCTTGTTGAAAGGGCAAAGTAGCTTTCGATTCTGCCGCAGCGTTCACAAGACCGGCAAAAGGTTGCTGGTTCCACATCGCGGCTCTCTGTTGCACAGACGGGGGTGTATTCTGATTTTGCGTCCGAGTAGACTGTAGGAAGGCAAGTTCTGGAGCCTCGGCCAAGACTGTGCTGGTCAATTGTGTCGTCGAAGTGATCAACGTCTGAAGATCCTGCGCATCTCCCAAAGAAATCATTCCAGCCACCAAATCTGTGAAGGCGTGCATGACGGCCTGGTACGACAGTGTTGACAGAGTGACAGGATCAAACAAGCAACCACTAGACACCCCATCTGAATCACTCGAGTTCGCAGGTGGGCAAGCCTGAGGCCGCAGACTCATATCGGTCTGATCAGACGAATTGAGGTAAGCCACCACCTCTCCGATCGTGATCATTGGCGTGTTCGTAACATCTGTCACGTTGTTGATGTTGACTTCTTGCACACCGTTGACGAAGGAGAAAGTCGTGTGATAAGTTGAGTTGTGTAAGTCACATCTGAGTACCGTAGAAGTGTTGTGATATCTTGCCAGACCTGCCTGATACCATGGCTTTCCAAGACACATGGTGGGTGGATCATAACCCTCGGCGGAAACAGAGCTGAAAAGAGTGGGCGCGATGGCGAGGAAGACCGAGGCCATGTCACTATATGGATACCCATGACTATTGTCGTTGTTCAGAGCACCGGTTGATGAGTTCAAGTCATCGATGTTGAAAGGCAGATACTCCGTCATCGACGTATTGGGCGTCATCATTCCGGGATGCCACGCCATATATCCCGGACCATAGCTGCAATTAGCTTCCATAGTATTTTGGCTTCGCGCGAATGTGTAGTTCAAGATGTTGGCGAGAACTGCATCTTGAAACCCAGAGCTTACCGGGTTGCAATGCAGGGAGGGTCCGTTGAAGTCTAAATCCCAGGTCGAGTTCACCGAAGGTGCTGCAACCGGCAGAATTAAACCTTGCGCTGCGACTGCGTCTGTGATTCTTTGCACTGTAAGACTCGGCCCAGCGTACATGTACGCCAATCCAGGCTCCGCGCCATCTTCGGACCCTGTAGTACCATACTCGGCCATAGGCGCCGCAAGATTTAGGCTAGAGAATTCAACGTTCGGAACATTCATGTATATTGGAGGTGGGAAATCAATGCCCACGGATAGTGTGGCAGGCGTAATGATACTCGCGACAGGTAGTAGCCTTCAAATCTTATTAGTGTCCAAGATAGATCTTTGTTTCGAAAGAGGAGTCATACCAAGCGACAACTGCCAAAACCCACAGCCATGGGCGTCGCCACCACATTTTAAGGCTCGCCAAACTCACGAAGTCTTGCAACACGCTGGTCATGATATCCAAGTGGTCCAACTTCGTGCCCATTGTTCCATGTTTTCCCACACTTCGTATGAGTATCTGGAAATATGCGATTGAGATCGATAACATCAAACAAGCTCGCACCAAGAATGCAAATGCCGTTCCCACAGCGGTGTTGAACTGTTGAATGGAAACATGTGTGCCGAGAACATCATAGCCTTCGAGAGAGGTAGAAGCAGGTTTGCAGTCGAGGCTGGCATAAAACAAATGGTGGCAGAGCGCAAAGAGAATCCCAACGATGAGGGACGCAACCATCAGAGTTGGAGCGCTCCAGTGGATCTGCGGCATCTTCACGATCAGCTTGACTTGAGCCGGAGAGTTCAGTAAATTATCATTCTTCACAAGTCGATGGTGCGAGGAGGAGTAGGAATGGAGATTTGATCGTTGAGCGCCGCTTCAGCTAAACAGCCTCGAGAGCGTGGCTTCCCCATTATTGACATTATTCTAGTTAGCTCTAGAAGCGCGTTGCTCTGTTGGTAAGTGTCGATCTGGGGCTAGCTGTAGCTTTGCGCCGTATGGTGGTGGCCCAAGCATCGGTGAAGATTGCATTTTCAATTTGCGATCATGGCTTGAATCCTTCAGATCCTACGCTAGATCGCTCTGGGCATAGAACCAGTAGACCGTAGATCCAAGGTACAATCGGTGAGGTTTTAAATACCTTAATGGGATGTGGGCCCGCAAATCTTGGCGCTGAAACACCCAATTTAGTATTGCTCGATGAGCTGATAACTCGACACCTAGCGTCTCAAAGAAAAAACATTCCATGACAATGTTATAGCGAAAGATATAAGCCTAATATTTACGACCCAAGACTGTAGCCGTTAGAGCTCTCGTTGTGCAAACATACATGATACAGCTTGGCACACGAAAGAATACCAAAGCTTTTGCATACGCTAAGTTCTGCCTTCTTGGCAACAGCGTCATACTGATAACGGCTTTCTCGATGCTTCCCAATCGCGCGCTTCATATCCACCCAACATTTGCGCTATCTTCAAACCATGGCCACCGCCCCGCTCCGCATAGCAATACTCGAAGCTGACGTCCCTGTCGACAGCGCCCGCATCAAATACGGCAGCTACGGAGCCATCTTCACTCTGCTCCTCCACAAAGCCGCCGACGCCTCAAACCTACCTCGAGAGTGCTTAGATATCCGAGGATGGGATGTTATAAATAGCGAAAGCGCGCCTGATGGGGAAATAGAGGAGATGGGAGGAGAGTGGGATTGGAAGAGGAGAAGAGGGTATCCGAAATTAGAGGATGTGGATGCTATATTGATTACTGGGAGTCGTATGTGCGAACAATTGCCTGATGTCAGGATTTGTTAAGCAGGGCTGATTCGTTTGCTGGGAAGGATATAATGCTTTTGATAATGAGCCGTGGGTTGTGCGGCTTGTGGAATTTGTGAAGGATGTGCTGGCGCAGAGTAGAGTGAAGGTTATTGGAGTGTGCTATGGACACCAGATTGTGGGGAGAGCATTAGGTGCGAAGGTTGCGAAGAGTGAGGGTGGGGCGTGGGAAGTTAGTGTTTGTCAGGTTGATATGACGAAGAAGGGGAAGGAGCTGTTTGGGGGAAGGGATTCTTTGGTATGCGATGTTATCCTATGAGGTCAGTGGTCTCAAGAACTAATCTTACCGGTTGATAGAGCATCTTCCAGATGCATAAGGATCTTGTCTACTACTATCCCGAAGGAGTAGAGGAATTGGGATCGTCGGGGCCGTGTAAGGTCCAGGGGATGTATATTCCGAAGAAAGTGATCACTGTTCAAGGACATCCAGAATTTACGGAAGATATCGTTACGGTAATTTTGGCGAATAGGCATAAGCTGGGAGTGTTCAGCGATGAGTTATATGAAGAGGCAATGACAAGGGTTGGGAAGTCACAAGATGGCGTGTTGGTTGCTCAGGCCTTCTTAAAGTTTCTCATGGATAATTGAAGGCGTTTTTGATATATGATGGCCTCATGAATAGACGACATAGACGATAACAACGATCTGACCAGCACGCATTGCCAAAATGACAACCAAATTCTATTCTCTTGACAAAGACAAAGTAGTCTACGTGGATTGATATACAAATGACGGCGGTCCCTCAATGACCGCCAGACGACCTTCGTCATCGTGGTCTCAAGCATAGCACTACCATACCAACGAAGGCTACACCTGCAGCAGTACCTTCGAGCATGGCCGTTGTTAGATCCACCTGACGGATTGTTATTTGCCGTTCACTAAACATGTCTGCTAAAGAACCCCTCAAGCTACCAAGCTTCGATTGAGGTGCTACTCGCAGCGACTCGACTTCGGTACTGGAAGAGTCAGATGTGATTTGCGAAACCGGCAATTCATCCCCTGGAGGACTCTCCTTCGCTTCGACGATGGGCGTAGATTCAGCCTCGATCGTCCGCACTGACAAGTCCTGGACTTCTGGCACATCCACAGAGTTCGCGCTAGAGCCCGAGCCTTCCCTTTCCAAGGCCTCCATTACCTTCTCTTCAAAGCCTTTGACAAGCCTTCTCCTCCTCCAAGGCTCGACCCCAATCTGAAACACCACGAACAGAAGGATGTTGATACCCATCAAACCCCAAGTCCCCCACGTGCTCATTCTTCGTATTTTATCACTCCAGATCTGCTCCTCGTGATATCGAGCCAATATGCATGCACTAAGTCTTGCTCCAGCTTCCTCTGCTCGTCTCTCAATGGCCATAAGGTTTTCTTGAGCAGCAGTCTCGGCCTGTTCGTTCGCGTGATCAGACCGGTACAACTCGGTAAAGCGTTCCAAGTCATTTGGAGTCCAAGCATGCTTCCGTTGCAGGAGCTCGTTCACTTCTCGTTGGGACCCTGAACGCTGGCTGATAGCTTTCGTATAGGCCTCTCTGGCCTGCTGGAGAGATTTTCTCGTGGTCTGAACGAGTTTCTCTGCGCAACTTTAGCGTATATCGAAAAGTCGTAATCGTACCAACCTTGCTCCTCTATGTCCTTCTTCAGCGCCTCGATACCCGAGTAGCCAGTGAGGTCATTCAAGCGCTGACCAGCTATAAAGATGTTGCTCTGTAAATGGTCCATGACATGATTGAAACGCTTGGAAAGTTGAGATCTTCGCCCTTCTTCCTGAGAAGGTAGATCTTTGCGAGGCTTGTCCGACACATGGTTACTTGCTTTTGACTGTAGCTTTATCGAACATGTGGAAAACTTAGTTTTGCCTATCTGAACTTCGCGAGCGCTTTGTGGGAGTGAGTTGAACGGAGCTGGTGGACTCGGGGTCTTTCCAGCATGCTGGCAGCATCGTTGGCAAGCCCAAAGACTCGAAGGCCGTCTGTGGAGTGGAAACTTCCTCGAAAGTTTCCATTTCAACGAGATTACCTCCGAGAAGGCTCTCCTGGGCGGGCTCGAGACACTTCCATGCATGGCCTGCAATCGATGTTAGAATGCGGAGCCGAGGGGGGGTGAGTCCGCAAATGCTCTTTCGGGCGCGACACAATCTCATTCGGATATTCTGGCCCATCATTAGTACCTTAGCATTGTTGGCCAACTTTCTTGGCGACACCGAGATAGGGAGGATGTAAAGTAACTTATTACACGACGAGTTCGAGGGCGGCTTCTATCCTAGGGAGGGAGAACACGCCAAGCTTCCCTCTTATGAGTATTCAAGCACTTCATTTACCCAATGGCTCCTCGGACAGCCGCGAAGGCCGCTGAGGACGGCGTTGCGATCACGTCATTATGAGGTGGAGAAGATCAATCCCCTTCATAGTCTGCGCTCCACTATGGAGATCTGGTTTCCAGGGTATCAGTTTCTAAAATAATCTGTCATGGCACCATCACAGCTCGATATCGTTCTCTACACGTCAGGCACACCAAATGGGCAGAAGGCAAGCATCACGCTGGAAGAATTAGGTTTGCCGTACACCGTGGAGAACATCCAGATCAGCAAGAACATTCAGAAGGAAGATTGGTACTTGAAGATCAACCCAAATGGCCGTATCCCTGCCATCGTTGATCGAACGCCTGGCCCAGATGGCAAGCCGCGTGAGAAGAGAATTTTCGAGTCTGGCGCCCTGATGTTGTACCTATGCCAAAGATATGATCCGGAGCAGAAATTATCATATGAGTTCGACTCGGATCTCTATTGGGAAGTGGTAGAGTGGCTTGTATGGATGCAGAGCGGATTAGGTCCGATGCAGGTATGCGAAACATGCACACTGGTCGTCCACAAAAAGGCATGCTCATGCATCAATACAGGGGCAAGCAAATCATTTCTTCCGTTATGCCCCGGAGAAAATTGAGTATGGCATCAACCGTTACCAGACCGAGACCAAGCGCTTATACCAAGTGCTCGAAGACCGCCTTGAACAGCAGTCCAAAGCTGGCTGGAAAGGACCTTGGTTGGTGGGTGATAAAATGACTATAGCCGACCTTGCAAGCTTCTCTTGGGTCAATTGGGACGTCTGGGCTGGAGTGGATGTCAAACAATTTAAGCTTTTACACGAATGGTCGGATCGCATCAACAGCAGGCCGGCTGTCCAGAAAGGTTTGGATGTTCCAGAGCCATTCGAAATGAAAAAGAAAATGCAGACTAAGGTAAGCAACCATGGCTAAATCGTGTCATCACCTGTACCGTACTGACACCTGGTAGGATGGAGAAGAGGAGTACCAAAAGATGCATAGTCAATGGGTTATGAAGGGGCAGCAGGAAGACCAAAATAAGCATAAATAAGAGAATAGAGGCAATTCATCAGGTATAGAAAAGCTGCTCGGTGTTGATGAGATGTTTCGTAGCGTGGGGTAGTGTCTGCTTCACTTTCAGACAGCTTGCTTTGTTCCAAGTAATTGCCAGCAGCGGTGGCTGGAAACAATGACGTGTTGATCCAACTTTTAAAATGAAGTGACAATGGAGTCCAAAAATGTCAACCCACCATTTTGCATTACTTTCTTCCTTGTCCTCGTGTCAACAACCTGACCTCACGCTCAACAACATGCAAGCTACGCAGATACGCTCCCCAATACGATTGACACTTTTACCGTTTTTAACGAGCTAGGGTAACAATACAGGCACACTTTGAGGCTTCACGATCACACTTTTGAGCTTCCAACCTCACCATCAGATACCTGGTTTATTTCATTGCTCTAGCCCAAGAAGAAGGTTTCAACTCTCCCGCGAGCAAACATTTCAACAGCCCTCGAACGACTATGAGAACATCAAATAGCATGCAACCCCACCACCACCACAATGCCTTGGGCTCAGCAGAGCTCGCTACGACGCACATGGCCAATGATGACTTACGAAAGAAACTTGCCACCATGGACCTTCACAAGACCAAGGATAAAAAGATCAGCAAAGCAAAGGCCCCAATTCGCAAAAACGGACCCAAGAACGCTTGGACTTTCTTTCGATTTTCGAGCTTCTTCGGCATGAAGCCCAAAGAGCAACAGGAGGACTCAGATGATAGCGGAGGGCACGAAGTAGACCACGATAGCGTAATGGTTGAGCAGGATCAAGAGCACGAAGAGAGTGAGGAGAGTAAGGACGACCTCGATGGCGATACCCTTCTGCAGAACGAAGAAAACGAAGAAAACCTTGAGAAATCGGAGAGCGAGAATGACTATGAAGGCGACACCTTGCAGCAATACGAAGAGAACGACGAGAGCGACAAGGAGTGGGAGAGCGAGTATAAGCTCGACAGTGATTCTTCGCAGGGGGACGATAAGAGCGAAAACAGCACAGATGATGAAGAAAGCGAAGACGACCTCGACGCCGAAACTATGGTTGAGCACAGCAGCTCCAAGCCCGGTACTGAGAATGAAGATGAGTCCTCCATGGTCGAAGAAAACGAGAAGACCATCAAACCCAGACGACGGAGGATCCAGCCTATGCAGTCTGTGTACAATGACCGCTACCTTAGTCTGAACGACCCGCGCGTTATCGGCTGGACCAAGGATGAGATCTGGCTTTTCAACAAGCTCGCGCGTCGCGGCACAGAGCCCTTGCTTTATTATCAAATGACATCGTACTTCCAAGCTTTCCCCAACATTCTCTTCACTCACAAACCAAACGAAGTGTACCTCAATAATCATCACACATCACAGACTCACCGTAAGCTCGTTTCTCTTTCCACGGTTTTCTCATCATTGGCTAATATTCTACCTGACAGTCGCTCATGCCCTCACCAACTTGATCAATGCTGGCAGCTGGGTCAATGACTGCATTGATGGCCTTGGCACAGGCCCGGTCGAACGGCCATTGTACCTCCAGATCAGGTTCATGCACAAATGGTCGCTAATGGACGGCCAATTCCAGTGGAAAGCTCACATCCCAGTGGTCGCCATTGCCGTCGCAACTACTAAAGAAGAGTCAATCCGCAGCGTCGTCGACCGCGTCACTAGAAGGCTGCATAAACTCGGCCGCAGGTACCGTGACAAATGGCGCCACCCGGACTGCAGCGAGGGCGATGTCGATGAACGCTTTGTTCACAAGCTGCCTACACTGTATGGAATTGTCATTAAGCATAGTGTTACAGCTATCGTGACTTGCGATTCTTCTGTCCCCGATAAGCCAATTAGGACTATACTCACTTGTAATTGGGCGACACAAGGTCAGGAGGTGTGGTATACGCTTGCCGTGGCGATTACCCTGGCGAGGGCACGGAACTACTTGATGCAATTGGATAAAGAAGGCGAGCTTGGGCCGCTGATTATTGATCATGGACCCGATCCTGATGCTTAATCGAGGGTTGCAAGCAGATCTGTGATGATTGATTGTGGACATTCGATCACACGATGCTGACGGCGAAGGGTGATGGGTCAGTCGCCCTTGTATTTTAAGATAAGTTTTACATGAAGTGAAGGGGGTTAGAGGAGTGTATGCGAAGTAATCATGGCTTGTTCTCGGATGGTCACTCTGGTGTCCTTTAGACAGAGTGAGGTTCATAACATAGCTTTCGTTTGTATCTCTTTCCGCCGCCTCTTCCTCGGAGTTGCCATCTCGCTTGGACCTGCGTTCGCTCGAACTGCAGCGGTGTCGAAAAGCTGTCGGCCGATTTTGTCGGCCAGTACCAGTACCCTCGTACTGACTGTAGCACCATCGCGGCGATTCTTGCCCTCTCTTCTTGACTGAGCAATGCTCTCAATAAAATTCCACAATTTCCCCTCCGGAACAATATCTCCATTTTTCTCACCCCGTTTTGGAGTCCAGGATTCCGCCAATTTGATGGTTGACGGAGTTTTTTTGTCTCTGCTCTTGCGAAACAAGACTATACCCTCGTCTTGGAATAATTGGAACGCGTTCTTCAAAGTCTCTTTGTTGACTGCCTCAAAGTAGGAGAGGTCGCCTTGATGATACAAAGTCTTGCCAAGCAGCTGAGCGGCGTCTTGCGTCTTTTGGACATCCAGCCACACATCGCTCTTGCTATCTAGTGGTGGGGTGAGCCCCATCAAAGACACAGCTCCTAGCCAAGTCGATTCAACAAATGGCCAGATTAAGAAACAATAAAAGTCAAAATTTTCTCTCCCACTTTTCCTTTCAGTGTCATGCAAACCTACTGAAACGATTTTCCCCGATGAATCGCGGTCGAGCGTGATGACTTCGTCTTTTTCCAGGCCTTGCAAAGTGACTTCGAGATTGGTGAGAAGACCCGCCGTTGGGTATATGAATTCGCCACGGAAAAGCTACAATTATCAACACTTTGCTTGAGGGCGTGTTTCCATGTCTTACCTGAGAAAGAAAGGAAACTTGATTATAAAGATCTTCAAAGGATATACTCTGGTTCTCCGGTCCTCCACCTCGTTTCACTCTGGTGTACATGGCTGCAGAAACAAGCGCCTCAGATATGAACAGGTGGATAGTCATGTTGCGATAGAAGGACAATTGGAACCTGTCGACGGCATAGTAGGTAGTCTCTGGTAAGCCGTTGACCACGCCCACAAGACCAGACCCTAAGACTTCCAAGCCTCGATTCACCACAACCTCTGTGGGCGCTCCAGCAAAGTGTGCCACTCGACCTCCTTTATCTCTTACTCGATCACTGAGCCATTCTACTCGACGAATCAGTTCTGACTTGCCGACTCCTCGGCCACGCAGGGTCAGCAATACTGTGCCAATCAGAGCTGTGGGCATGACGACGGAGACGGCGTTGATATCGGACAGAACTTTGAAGCCCAATGTTCGCAGAAGACGAATCCTGTTCTCTGAGTCTTGAAGATCTACTGAGCCTTGTGAAGGCGTTGATCGATCTTTGCGTGCTTGTTGGCCGTCAATGAACGCTCTCAGACTCCAAGGTTCGTGAAAACGGACGTCAACTCTCCCAAGTTTTAAGGATAGTACAGAAGACGCAGAAAGAAAATCTTGCAGATTCTCTTTCGGCTTAGGTTGGCCCAAGAGCTCACTGATGTAGGACTCGGTTTCTATTACTTTATCGTACTGGGTACTAACAGGGCATATGATCGCATCCTCTACGCGTCCAGATAAAACACTATCCAGGAGAAAGCTCAAGATGCCAAATTTGGGCGATAATAGCTTCCCCGTTCTTGAACGGCCACCTTCAATGAAGCACTCGAAGTTGAAACCATTTTGCAGTAACGTATCAATATACGACTGAACGAGCGTCGTGTACAACGCATCATCGCCGAAGCTCCTTCGAATCCACATCGCACCCGCATGTTGGAGGAAATATCCAACCACTGGAAAGTTGAGATTGTCACCTGCAACAACAGTTGGCAAAGCAATGCCAAGCCTGTAGCATATAAGCTGTAACGAAACATAGTCCACGTGCGATCGGTGACAAGGCAGGAAGATGATAGACTGCTTCTTTTTCGCTGCTTGTTCTGCAACAGATCTCAGCCGTAGCACTTCCTCGCTTGAGACATGTATGCCTTGGTGGTACGCTCGGGTCAATAGCTGTGTACACAGATAGTATGCACCCCTGATGAACGTTTTGCTTTCCATTTTACATATCATGCCATCCGTTAGGTCTGCTGCTACTTCCTGGAGGCTGGCCTCGATCTCGGTCTTTCTGCGGGCTCGATTCCGAAACCTGTCCTTCTCTTCTCCAAGCAGGCCTTGCTCCTGTTCTGACTCAACCCTCTGCTCTGCCAGCTGTTCAATCCGTCTCCTAAGCATCGGAGTCCCCAGTACTGCTACTTTCATGTTGTCTGAGAAACCTTTGTAGAATATGGCTTGGCCAATTACGTCGTCATACGCTCTCCATCCCATTCCAGAGACATGGAGTGAGACCTCCCGGAGAAAGTCCAGTGGGCTTTCCCGAAACCTGGCCATATGCTCCACGAGATTCCTCTCTTGGTCTCCATCTTGGGATTGAGAAGACACTGGCTGCACATAGCCAGCAGGATGTATTGTCACTTTGTCTCCGAGTATGTCAAGGTCCGGCGCTGAAGCTGACGAGCTGTCTGATGTAAAAGGGGCCATGATGAGCCGCTACTAGGGCGTAAAGGTTAGCAAAGCGATGGCATCTTCAGTGATGAGACCTATACAGAGAACAACCCGTTAGTATAATGTTAGGACAGGAAGCGCATTTGGGCTGCAGAGCCTAAGAAACATTAGTTCTTAGGGCGCCCAAGGCGGCTTTCCCCACGTTCTGGGCCGAGGTTTAGGCTTCAATTAGGCTTTCGTTAGGGTCTGCCCCACCAGCACTACCCCGGACGTCTCATCGTCACCTTTTCAAATCTTTCATTATGCCATCTATGGCTGAATTTTTAGAATCCTCTAGGACCCAGGCTATTGTCATTGACCAGTAAGTCTATTAACGCAAGATCCTTTGCCCGTTTAATCTATCATAGTTCCTCGACCTCTCAGCTCTTCCTTGCCCGCCCATTTTGGGCTCCTCTACTCTTTCCTAATGAATCCTCCGACGCCCGCGATCATTGCGCCAACGAGCGTACATTCCTCTCATGGCTTCGGCTGAGCATTTATATGTCTGTTGTCAGCGTTGCAATAATTATATCATTCCATCTAAAGTCCCAGCCAACGAGCATTGAGAAGCGGATAGCTCTGCCCGTGGGACTTGTGTTTTGGCTCCTCAGTGTCGCTTGTCTCGTCAGCGGATTCGCAAATTATATCAAGACAGTAACAAAATACTCAAGGAGGCAGGCGTTAGTCCAAAGTGGCTGGAAGACACAAGTGGTCGGCTCGCTCCTCATACACGCGATCGATTGCCCTTTACTGATATACAATATGTGACATAGGTCTTCACCATTGTGGCATCTTCAATTGTAGCAGCCTGCGTACTGTTTCTTTCAACGAACGCCGCATCAAGTCGATAATTATAACATCATCTTTTGTCAAGATCCCATTACCCATATGCTGCTCAAGTAGTCCACCCTAAGGAAAGGACAGCGACCGCGAACAGACCGATCGCGAGCGGCAGGGTCTCATGGGCTACGAGAGCAGTCACACTGATTGGATCATTTGAGTCTATAGGCCTTTCCGACGGAAAGGTGTTGGGGTGAGACTCGAGCCTCTCACGAAAGTGGCGATTGTACAGTGGGCGCCATGGTCGTCAGTACTCTACTGCTCTGTCATCCATCTATTGGTCATCCCAATATCGAATGCTAGAGGAGAGGCAGCTTAGTTCTCTAGTAGAAAAGAAAAGGCAGCGTTGGAGAGATCTTACAGACTTGTCTTATAAATGTTTAAGGGCTAAGACATACCATCGATCGTAGTAATCAGCAAGGTTGATCATCTCATCTCTCATCGTGACCGGGTATAGAATCTTGCCCTATCCAAAAGCCCTGATTGGACTCGGACCTCTAATGGGTTTAGCCGTATTTGGCCTTTTAGACCGAGCCGATCCTCTCAGATCTATTGTATAAGACTCAAGCTTTCGCTTACTTGATACGCAGAATCGTGTCATTAGCGATCATGGGCAGTAATACAACGAGACCCCAGGAAGTCACCGCAGACAATGTGCGAGAGTTATTCCCCGGTGTAGACACCCATCTTGCGGACTCGCATCGGGTACCTACCAATGACATTGACCTACGAGGCTATGACGAAGAACAGATCCGATTAATGGGAGAAGTTTGTATCATCTTGGACAAAGATGATGCACCTATTGGAAGTTCGAGCAAGAAATATTGTATGTCAAGACCACTTTGCCATCGACCGGATAACTGAAAGGTCGCAGGCCACCTGATGAAAAACATCGACGAGGGGCTTTTACACCGGGCTTTTTCCGTCTTCCTCTTCGACCGAAGAAATCGTCTACTCCTCCAACAGCGAGCCTCCGAAAAAATTACATTCCCAGACATGTGGACTAACACCTGTTGCTCACATCCATTGGGAGTGCCAGGAGAGACGGGATCCACGCTTGAAGACGCTATTCAGGGCACAAAGAGGGCTGCGATAAGAAAGCTGGATCAGGAGCTTGGGATCAAGTCCGAGCAGGTACAGTTAGAAATGTTCAAATTCCTGACGAGAATTCACTACAAGGCTCCAAGTGATGGCAAGTGGGGCGAGCACGAAAGTAGGTCACCACCTCTCGTCCCATTTCGTTCGTTACCAATACTAATCATATATTTGCAAGTCGACTATATACTTTTCATCAAAGCCGATGTTGATATTACCCCAAATCCCAACGAAGTCAAAGATACCAGATACGTTTCTGAAAGCCAGTTGAAGACTATGTTTGAAGATAACTCACTGAAGTTCACACCATGGTTCAAGCTGATATGCAACACCATGCTATTTGAGTGGTGGGAACACCTTGACAATGGGTTGGAGAAGTATGCAGGGGAAAAGGTGATTAGACGGATGTAACAATATTTTGCAACAATTCATGACGACAATGATCAATTTAGCGTATATGATACCACGCAAAGGCGGTCGGTCACCTTCTGGATATGCATATTTCGTTCATCAATCTCTGCTTTACATTTATGGCAGCCTTCTGAAGAAAGCGCGATCATGCCCAATATAGCAGCTACAAGCGACGCCTTATGAACATCCCTACTGCAGATCCGTAGTGCTCGCGGTTTTACGCCTTTTACCTTGGTGTGCGAGCTCAGGTATTAACATAGTAGAGCTTTGATTGAAGAAGTTGATCGTCGAATCAGCACACCACATGTCTTATCGGCATTTTCAACCAATGCCAATGACCCAAGATATGGTACTCCTGCAGGAGCAGGTGTTCAATGACCCAGACCACTGAATATGCAGTCTAGACAGCCTCCCGCTGCCATCGCTTGCATCCGACAGGCTACTTTCTTTCTGCAGCAACGCACCTTTCATCACAAGATCAACCAGAGTTCTTAAATTCTCCGAACATTCTCCTCCGACTGCAAACTTCCCATTCTCTACAACTTCGAGATATCTCGTCTGTCCCGGAATTTTGACTCCTAGGATTGGATTCACATACTACATAGGCTCGATAGGCTGACTGGACAATCTCCAATACATCGTTACTATTCGCTTCCTGTGTGAATTATCGGACTCACTGCGCATCACTTCACACGCATCACTTCCCTTTCGTCGAGCAATTTGACCAACAAAATTTGGTTCCATTCTACGTTTATACCCAATCTTAATCCCTTTTCCTCAAATTAAATCAGAGCTATTCAGCGTCTGCGTTGATGTCGGTTGAAATACGTCAATCTCTTAATTGTTTGCGTTATCCGTCCCGATTTGAGACGGTGTCGAGAACGCAATTATCGAAAGAACATAGTGGTGATTTAACTAGACCAATTGATCGTCATTGAATATTCGCCCAAAAGACCACGTGAGAGCTCAATCTTTGGCATCAAGTGTCGACAATATCTAACCATGAACAGGCGAATGCATTATTCGTATCAAGGCATCCCCGAAAACAATCCCGATAGTCAAACCCAGGGCCAGATAAGTCATTACATTGTCAGCAATCATGGAGAAAATCAACGCCGCCATCACGATTGAGTCAATGCCGACGATGTCCCAAGCTTCCAGCTCAAGCCAAGCAGCTAGCAATGAACAAGTACGTATCCTCGACAAGAGCGAGTACAAAGAGGCGGCTCTGTGCCTCGCGGAAGCCTTCAAGAACGACGATGTGGTCATGTATTTTGTCAAAACAGGCGACAGAAAGGCTGATCCAGATGCTGAGTGGAAATTGCATCTCCATATCATGGAATGCATAACGTATGCACATTGCATGAGCGGACTGGCTACGGTCGTTGGCCCGAATTACGATTGCGTAGCTCTCTGGTGAGCTGTCCTAATGCCCAGAGATGTCAATTCTTTCGGACGACTAATTTGGATCGGACGACAGGATGCCCCCAGGTAATACCATGGATGATTTCTGCACGATGCTGTGGAGTGGTATGCTAGGACTGAATTTCAAATTGTCTAAAGAAGGCAAAAAGCGCTTCGTTAATGAGTTCGTACCTCTCCTGCACAACACAAAACATGAAGTCCTCGGCAAAGACGACGATGATTCTTGGTATCTCGTCTATATCGGGACAAAACCCGCGTCCAGGGGTAGAGGCTACGCGAAGGCCCTCATTGAGCATACGACAAGACAAGTAAGGAATATTCTCCCATAGCACATCACGAGTGTAGATTGTATTCGACAGAGAGGCTGTTAAAGTAATCGAATACTGACCAACACCTGACTAGGCCGATTTGGAAAATCGAACTAGTTACCTCGAATGCAGCAACCCGCTCAACCTCAAACTCTACCGCAGGCATGGGTTCGAATTGGTCAAGAAGATTCATCTGAAGCGCGGCGAAAAGCCGGTGGAGCTGGACATCATGACAAGAATGCCAGTGGCGCAAAAGCTTGCAACACAACTGGAAACTGAAAGAAGGTAGTATGGCATCGATCGGGATGAGGATAACGGCAAATTGACAAAGATTGAAGGCTGGTAAATGATGGATGGTAAAAGATTGTGCTCTTTGCTCTTTGCTGTTTGATTTGATGCCACGTGCGACCGAGCAACGACGTTATGAACACGCTATGTTATTTACCTTGTTAATGCAATGTCGCTATGAGATTTGACGAACCTGACGTTACTAATATCCGTTCCTGTGTCTTTGCAGCTATTCAGCACCGTTCAAATACTCTGTACAGCCCTTTTAGATTGGCCACTTCAACCACCCCCTTCAGTAAGCCCTTTGTAGCAACGAGTCTGGCCCTGAATGCTGGGAATAGCACATGCTCAAGTACCCTGGTCATCTCATCTCTCCTCGCTGTGATACCAGCATCAGTATCCGTCTCATCTTGGCCGTTGCCCTCCTCCATGATAGTATCGTCTGTACTATTGCTCTCGGCTCCGGCAGCAGACAATTGTTCTGGCGTATAAAAGCTCGCCAACTCGCTCAGAAACGTATGAAAGCAATTCTCCTCGTTGAGCCAGTCTACACATGGGCCCAATCGCATGAGGAAGCGCGGTAACTTTGTGAGACTTGGGGTATACCCTTTGATCAGCAGTGGCAAGCTGGCGAGTTCACCTTGAGGTGATATTTGGAAATTGAAGTATTCTAGCAACATGACCCTCTGGTCAACAAGTTGCTTCGTGACAAGTTCAGCGACATCGTCCCAGGGCACGCCTTCATCCTCCGGTTTCTCTAGTGCCTTCTCGCTCTGAACAGCGATGGAGATTAAAGCACGTACGTCCAAGGGTGACGCGAATTTGATGCTGCCGAAGTTGCCGAAGTCAGTAAGGCCGAGCTGGTAGAAGTACTCGTTACAAATCAAGCCGTAATCCACAAGGTAGAGCTTGACACCACCTTGTATAGCAACTATACGCCGGCAAGGGTCTACTAGGCCGACGTAGGTATGGGAGGCAAAGACTTCAGTGAGGTTGGCGTGCATTGACTCGCGGACTGCGGCGCGCAGATTTTTGATGGAGGTGAGCCCATAAATTGTAGGAGTTTTAGGGGATGTTAGATAGTGAGTTGAAGAAGGAGCGGGCGTCGAAGGATTGTCGGTGGATGGTGGGAGCATGGAAGTTATCTTACGGAGCTGAGGATCCGTGCGGACGAGATTGTTCTCATAAGGTCTAGCGGGCGTGGATGGAGATGGCTTCTGAGTCGATTTCGCTCGTTCGGCCTGTGTCTTTGAGCTTGAGATGGGGACCTTGGTGCTGGGAAGGAGTGACTGAGTAGTAAAGGTGCGGCTGGTGTCGACTTGTGACAGCCTGGTGCCAATCTCAGCACAGATGCTTTCAATGATCTCATCTTCGTTGAGGAAGTTGACTTCGCGCTTCGTGGGATGTACATTAACGTCGACACGATGTGGATCAATTTCCAGGCTAAGATAGACGAAGGGATGGCCACCTTTAGGGAGAAATGCCGAGTACGTCTGTTCTACGGCCTTTTTGATCGCTGAAGATTCCACCGAGCGATGATTGATAAAAAGCAGTATAGTGGTCTTCTTCACGTGGTAGTTGGCATTGCTCGCTAATCCCGAAGCCTTGAACCCCCATTTATCATCACTGACTTCGAAACTTATTAGCTCGTTGGCTACGGCGCCACCGTAGATTTGGCGGACGCAGTCAATCGTGCTTGCAGCTGACGATGTTGAGATGGATGTAGAAGACTCTCCAAATTTCTTGCAGGAGAATGAGACACCAGTGCAATGTACCGCGTAGCGGCCTACAATGTCAAGAATTTTGGCGTATTCTTCACTGGGTGACCTGAACGCTTTCTGACGAGACAATACGTTGTAGAAGAGGTCTTCGACGGTGATCTGAGTTCCACCGCGACCAGCACAGGGTTTTGGGTCTGGCTTCTGACCTGGCTTTGCTGGTACGAGTCTACCGTCACCATAATGAGCTTGCCATGCGCAACTCGAATCCGCGGTCTTCGTGGTAATTCTGAGATGAGCAATGTGACTGATACTAGCCAGCGCTTCTCCTCGGAAGCCATAAGTTCCAATTGAAGATAGATCCTCGAAAGCTTTGAGCTTCGATGTAGTAAACCTTTCACATAAGATCGGTAGATCATCTTTCTAATGCAAATTTAGCAATGAGTTTTCCTTCGCTGCTGATGAATCACAACGATGATTGACTGACGTTGATACCATGGCCATTATCTGTGATTTGCAAGAGCTTCAAACCTCCGTCTTTCACCACAATTTCCAGAGCAGTCGAGCCAGCATCCACTGCGTTTTCGATCAATTCTTTCAATGCATGGACAGGAGCGACAATTATCTCTCCGGCAGCAATTTTGTTTACTACATCTTGATCGAGGGCCTGGACAGGGCATCAGCCTAGTCTCATGGCTTACTGTCTGGTCTTCTCCACCTTAATCCTCTTAGGGGCTTGTGAGACCAGCTGATTTTCTTCAGCTTTCCTCTTTGTCCCTCGTTGAGAATCACCGTCAATGTCTGTAGCCTCCGACATCGCGGACATCGCTTGTCATTTCCAATTGCTCGCTCCTCAACATCGAGGATCGCGTAGCTCTACTATACCTCACGGGCATGTCCTTTCAATAGGTTTGGGATACGATTGGAACAATACAAGTGTTCCAAACATCTACCTAGAGGAGATCTGTATACAACTCAATGGATTTTTTCGCAGATTGAAGGAATATTCTGCTGTTCTCGAAAGAGTAAAGAGCTTTATTTGATGGAGCGCGCTTCTTCGCACTGACGCGTCGCTAAGATTAATTCTAAGGGCCCCTAGACCAACTACCTAGTCCCTATTATGATAGGCCATCCGAACCCAAGTTTTTGGGACAACTATTATTCCAGATTGGACATGCTTCATGCGCCTTTCGACAAATGATATGTAGCAAAGAGGCACACTTTTGTGAATTTGTACCACCAATGTCCGAAGGGTTACGGTAGTCAAGGATGAGCTCGCAGCTTCCAGCGAGCTTCGGGTAGCTGCCAGATGTCTTGGTTGGGATTTGCTGGCGATGAGGAGCTTGGGAAGAAGAACGATGATCATAGACCAGTGAATGGTGCAGCAAAATCTACAACCTGGTCCGCTCGAAAAACAACACCTGCATTCAGGAAAAGGAGGATTATATATGGCATATGCGCTCTGCTCTTCATCTATGTCTTCGTCCAGAATATTCCCACCGATCTAGGTCCCAGCCCACGATTCTCGCCTGGTCCACATATCAACCAAGGAGAGAAGCTACCTCCCGGATCTTCAGATCCGCCTACAAAGAAGCCTAGGAAGCCTCCTACCCCGTCTGAGGCCGAGGAACATTATCACGATGGGCCGATCAAGTTCTACTTGCTCGCTTCATCGCTTCATTCGGTCGCAAGGCTGGGTGGACAACATGAGTCGAATAAGAATGTCCTGTTTGCGGCGTCGAATTTGAAAAGCGTTTCGGAGATCATACCGTTGGCCTGCGAGATGGCTCGATGGGACCGGAATGATGTCCATTTTGCTGTGATGGGCAGGGATGACATGGAGATGCAAGAGATCAAAAAACTCAATGGAGCTGAGGAGGACTGCAATGTGCATTGGCATGGTAAAGGCCGGCTTCTCTCGTTTTGGAAGTATAAGCTAAGTCAAATCTTAGATGCCCGACCAGATTATTCCCGTTGGAGCTCCGACTTCCGTATGGAAGTGAGCGTCACGGCCAGCCTAGAGCACATACAGACCTTCATCCACCCACAGGTGATCTTAGTTGATGACCCGAGCAGAGAGGATGCATTTTTCACTACGGCCATCAGAAGCAAAGCGATGGAGATTGGGAAATCAGTAATTGAACTTCCCTCCGATTCTACTGAGAGCATGATGTGGATCACGCGCTTAGACAGCGAGTCGCTTGCAGGTTTGTTGCTGTGCACTATGATTCCTACCCAATCACTGATCGAGTGTCTAGCTTGGACGAGAGCCTATGTAGACATACTTATCCAGGCCCCGTTGATGTCTTCCGGCTCTCTTGTTCGGCTGCTCAAATCAATAGAGAATGCTGATTACTTTGGGAGCAGACGGCCTCATCTGACCATTGAGCTCCCGGCAGATGTCGAGCCATCAACGTGGCGTTATCTCGAGAACCTCGTTTGGCCACCACAGGATTGGTCTGGAGCACCACATGCTTCGCAAGTTTCACTACGGCACAGGATACCGCGGCGGACTTCTACAGAACACGAGGCCTCTGCAAGGCTTGCAGAGTCTTTTTACCCATTGAGAAGCCAAGATTCACACCTATTATTACTTTCACCTCAGGTCGAATTATCTCCCCTGTATTACCATTACCTTATCTATAACCTCCTCGAGTATCGGTATTCTGCACACGCCAAAGCATCGAAAGAAGCTCCAAACCTGATTGGATTCAGTCTTGAACGCCCTTCGTTCTACTTGAACGACACCACCCCACTCGCTCCTCCAGTGATAAAGAAGCCTTCCGCAGCACGCAAAAGCGACGATTCGTCAGAGCGCACGCCGTTTCTTTGGCAAGCGCCAAGCAGCAATGCGGTCTTGTATTTTGGCGATAAATGGATGGAGTTGCATTCCTTTCTGACTGCTCGTCTTTCAAAGCCTCCTTCAACTCGCCGGAAGGTTTTCAGTGAAAAGCATCCATCGTGGTTGGAGTTCTTCCTTGAGCTTATACGTAACCGCGGCTACTCCGTCCTATACCCTAACTTCCCAGCGGACGAGGACTCCATTGTCACCATCCATGACGAGCTTTATCAAGTTCCTGAGGAATATGCCAAGGAACCCAACAAGCTGGACTCTTCAGTACCAGACCTTAATCCCGACGCGCCCCTAACTAAGGACTATGACACGAATGACCGCAAAGCTCCACCTAACAAAGAAAGGCCTCTCTTATCATCTAACATCGTCTCCCTTCTTCCTAACTCTGCCGATCTTCCGGAGCTCTCCGACTTACCTCTCCTTTCCTACAATGGCATTAGCATCACCCGAGCACTCTCACACGAGGCTGCAATAGCTTTTTCAACTACCTACCGACGCGAGATTGGAGAATGCAAAAAGGACAGCGAAACCACACCTCGAGAACCTAAAAGTGCGCTTGATCTGTTTTGTCATCGTGATCAGGTATATGATCCATTGAGATCACCCAAGCCTCATGATAACATCCGTCCTCCAACGGAGCAGCCCCGCGCGGAGGATGTGGTTCCACCTGAGCAGCTCGAGAATGTAAAGCAAGAAGCATCAGCGCATGTGGCGAGACAGGAAGGAAAGCCGGAACCAGTCAAGCAGCGTACACCGCATGTACGAAAAGAGAAAAAAGTTCAACAGGACGATAGTAAAGAAACACAGAATGAATTTCAATTACAGTTGCAGCGCCAGGCCAAGCAGGCAGGGAGTGGAGGGAGCCTTGAATCGATCAAGGTGGAGCCGAACATAGATGAATCTAAATTCGAGACGCCCAAAAACAGCGAGCCTGAGCGAGATGAGTCTAAGCAAGGATCATCACACAATGGTTTCCACAAGCAGGAGCCCAAGAAGATTACGGAGGAGTTGAAGGAAAACGACAGTGAAAAGAAAGGTGCTGGTTGGTGAGCACAATGGCTTTTTGACCGGCACCGGAGCAAGTTTTGTCGATGATCGCATCGATCGTTCATGATGGGATTTATAGGATTGGCATTTTTATGATCAGCAATGAGAGCTGGGTGCTCTTGGGGATATGGTCAATGTAAAGTACTTATTTTGCTACTGTGCATCGTATCGGTGTTTTCTTGAATGTCAGACTTCTGTATTATCGCTCAATCCATGGCTGAGTACAGCCAGGACAGGAGTCAGTCCAGCGACCCTTCTCATCAGCATGATGCTTCTTTGTCCTCGACAGAGATACATGTACGGAGTAGGGCTAACGTTTAGGGTTAGGCTTGGCGGAACCCAGCGAGCCAGACTCGCTAGTGCGTCAACTTCGCTCACGTTCGATGGTCTGCCTCTAGCAATCTGCATTAGACTTTTATGCAACATGCCACTCCGAAAGCTGAATGAGTTTCTTGATAATGTTGGAAGCGAAGATGAGGACGCAGTTGGCAACGACACCGAAGCCGCGGTGGACAGCAGGACAGCGGGCGTAGTCTCCCGGCGCTCCAAGCGCCAAAAGCTGACCTCTGGCACCTCGAACTCTGGTGAGGATAGCGATCAAAGTGATGAAGAAGCCCACTCGACTCATGCCACAACGGTGGCCTCTCGAGAGGCGACAAAGCCGAATCAAACGATCTCTGCCGATTCTCTGAACATCCCCGAAGCCTCCTCACCACACGAAAACTCCCAGAAGCACAAAGCGCCTCCATCCATTAAATCCTCTGGCCGAAAACCAGGAGTGATCTACCTCTCCCGCATCCCTCCTTTTATGAAACCCTCGACAGTCCGCACCCTACTTTCCAAGTATGGCACCATAACAAAACTCTTCCTAACCCCCGAACCCCCCTCCATCTATCTAGCGCGGCGCAAACATGGCGGTAATAAAAAGCACAGCTTTATCGACGGCTGGGTGGAGTTCTCGCGCAAGAAGGACGCCAAAGTGTGTGTGGACGCTATCAATG
>JASZXT010000298.1:0-30870 GCA_035521555.1 Lecanoromycetidae sp. Uapishka_2
CCCCCGAATCCCCCCTCTTCCTCGCCAAAAAGCCCAAAGTTCCACCAACCTTCGACGGCGTCGACTACGCAGACACACCAGCTTTGAAAGCAGCTCAAGATGCCATTATACGCGAGCAATGGGTTAAGAGCATGATGGCTAGACTGATACGGGAGGAATTGGGGAAGTGCTATTATAAGAATGGGAGCAATCATTTGGAAAAGTGTGGGGCTTTAAGAGGTATGTGCTACTTTTTGTCTATACTAGAGGAGGAGGCATGTGAAAATTTGGAGTGGATTTTGAAGGGGAAATTAAAGGAGTGTATGTGGGCTGATGGGTTGGTAGAACGATACTTTGAGGCGCTGAAGGATGCGAAAGTTAGGGGATATTTGTTTGAGCAACAGAATTACGTGCCGAAGCCTGAATGAGAATATGAGACGATTTCGCCGGCAGGATGAGACACGAAAGAACAGGGATCGTGTCCCGCGGGGATGAGATAGGGTGACTGAAAGCCTTTGCACTGACGTTGAGCATTTGCAAGGAGTTACAGGGATTTGTGGCAGCCATAGGGAATTGTACAAAGGGCTTAGAGGCTTCGAAGTCAATGCAAGATTCGTGCACTTCAGTTGGGTATCATTTGCTAATAGTAGGAGTCCTCATTTGATGGCGCTACTGAGGATCCGGGGAATGCTCCAGGAAGACTATTTTGCTGCGTTTTGTCGCCATCGTCGCTACTACTGTCACCACCATCGTTTGCCATCCCTTCCCGATCAGGAGGCGCTCGCATTCTCGCTAAGGTGTCCTCGTCCAAGGTTGGTGATATGAATGGTTTTGTAGTATAAATGTTTCGCCCAGATGGGATGCCGGCTACAAGTGGATCGGAAGGCGGCACTAGTTGAGTATTTATCTGCATTGCTATCAGCGACTGGAGCGTCTTCAACAATCAGAAAGTGTATTACAGTATCGTTTAAGTTGTTCCACTTCTGTTCTAGCATCTCGATGACCCTTAGCTCCTCTAGCCGGCCAGCATCGCTACCCCATTCGCCGCCCTTTTCCACCTTTCTGTCTTCCTTCCGCTCCGTCCAGTCTTTCTTTATTTTAGCCAGTCCTTTGATCTTTGCACCCTCGTCATTGGCCGCAAAGCCCAATTGCTTCTTCGCTCCGACAAGCCATGCAATACCCTGTCCGGTCTCGCCCTCAATCTCAGCATGTATACCAAACATTCTACACGCCTTTGCCCTCGCCGTCTTCTTAAGGTCGCTGACATATTTCATCAGCGCCTCGTCGACCCTCCCCGAAGCACTCAGCATCGCCTCCGACTTCCCAGCATGTTCCGCCGCACCCAGGCATAGCCGTGCAAACAGATGCGCTCGCACTTTCGGTATCTCAGGCGGTTTGATCATCCAGTCCTTGTCATTCTTATTCCGTTCTTGAGCAACGACTGCAGGGTACGGATCATCCTTCAGCACAGCCAGGAGCGTGGCTTCCGCTAGAGCGAGTGCTGCAAGGCCACCTTGGGTCTGGGACAGTGTCTCGACAACGGTGGAAGAGGCATCCGTTTCCGCAGATCGGGAGGCTAGATACGCATGGACAGAATTGGCTTGGATGAGGTATTTGGTAGCTGTCGTGATGATTGCGATTCTCTGCTCGTCTGTGGGAGTGGTGGAGGCGTAGAGGGCGAGGAGTTGGGCTCGTGCTTGCAAGGTATACACGCAAGCGAGTGTGTGGAGGATAAATACGATCTCATAGTCTAGCCCTTTGCCTTTCACACGGGGAGGACCTCGCCCAGCGATCGTAGCTGTCAATGATGTTCGCCATTCCACCTCAATTTCTCTTCTGAGTACCAAATCGACATCTTCTCCATGTATAGCTCTACCGCACAGAGCTGAATCCAATGACAATAGGTAAGGGATATACTCGTTAAGCGCGGATAGCACTGTGCTCAGGTTAGATGACCTAGCTTGCGGAGCTAGCCTTTTGTGATTTTTGAGTACATTTTTCACAACACCACGTTGCGTCGAAGCTGTCAATGGCAATGAGGGATGAGTACTGCTACTTGCGAATGTCGAGAAAGAGAGGCTCGAGGTGGTGGGCAATGTAAATGCGAAGGGCATGGTTGGAGGGGGATGTGGTCAACGTTCAGGGTTGGACCCGCCCAAGCGCCTCCATGTTGGGGGCCGTTTCTAAAACTTGGCGCTTATGAACTTATTGAATCCTGGCGCTATCTTCAAACTTGCCGGATTCTGTCTTCGAAAAGGGGGACGATGAAGACGTTCTTGCAAATGAATTCGAACTTGACTACCCTGCCACAAGCGTCGTAGAAGTTGAGGAATAAGCAATAAATGTATCGCTTATCTAGCAGCACCATGAATTGATTAATATTAAAGGAGCAGGGACATTTCCAAAATATTACCGGTTTTATCTGAAAAGGACGAGTACTAGACTACTAGAACCCGTCCACTGACTCACAAGACCGATTTTGCGACAAACTTTGAAAGGGGCTGACTTTGGCTCCAGGAGTCGCGAGGTTTTGGCAAGGGGAACGTTTGTCTAATAATCGAATTTTGCTCGGAGCTTGCAGTGTCAATTCTGATAAAGACGTATCTATGAGCGCAATGTTGAAATTCAGCGCTGGTAAGGCCCGAATGGGGCTCCAAAGCATGGTTGCCCCTGGCCCATGCCCCACACATCTGAACTAACGTTGTTGCAGGAGCATCGCCAATAGGGATCGTTAGAAACAAAAGTATCCGGGCTAATGTCGCACGATGGTGAGCTTATGGCTACGAAAGCATTACATTCAGGCCATGGGTCATTATTAATATCACTGAGAATGTGTGCGCGAGTTGGTAGATGACCGTCGGTCAGGCAGCGGCAGGCCCTGAAGTCCCAGGGGTTCACGGCTTGTTGACCGACTTGGTTTTGATAGGCTATAATAGGGCTATGAGAGAGTACGGCCTGTCAGCGGCATTCTGATGACAATTGATGGAACCGTCAATGAAAGAGACTTACTCAGTACTTTGGCAGGGTCCATTTGGAATGGTGGTGGTGCCACACACACCACCCGTTGTCAACGGCGAAGGAGACCCAGGGGTACAGTCGCACTCTTGGTTAACAACATCGACTGTACAGACTGTGGACACGGGCGCTTTGGTGGTAGTTTTCAAGGTGGAAGTGGGGTGGGTGGTAGGCGTTGGGGGGATGGAAGGCGAGCTCAAAGAACTGGCTTGGCTTGGCTGGACAGAGACTTGGGGGCCTGTGGCTGTTGTAGCGGGCTGGCTACTTGGTGACAGCGACGTTGCAGCTGTATTGACGGAGGTAGATGCAATCGTGAAGGGCGACGGCACTACTGAGGCGCTGGGCGGGGTGCAGAATGGCCAAGTCCAATGGGGACCGACAGCCGCGGTAGCTTCTGCTGCGTTTGCCCACGGGCAAGAGAACGGCGGTCCCAAAGGGCCGTATTGAACGGCTGAGCTCACAGGCGCAATGGCTGGAGAATAGAAATCAATGGTTGTGGTCATAGAGACGGAAGCTGTCGGTTGATTTAGAGGTGTCGCGGCGGTGTTGTATTCGATACATAGACAATGATTGCCTGGGCATCCTAATTGAGTTCTACATGGGAATCAGTCAGCATATAGCGTCCGTTGAGTTGAGTACGAGTAGAACAGCATGTGGGTTGGGCAAACGTACATAGCAGAACATTCCAAGCTGCCAGCACGCGCTAAAAAAGCATTCAGGAGGACGATTGGGACAAAGAGGAGGAGAGCCATGATAAGAATGAGTAGAGGAGGGATTCTGACGTCCAGCGATGAAGATGAAGCTTGAGAGAAGCATACTGGGCGATGGCAGATATTTGTTAGATATGACATTTGACGAAATTGTTATGCTTTGAAACATGTTTTCTTGCCCGTGCCAACCGTCCAACGAGACTGATCGCGGGTTGCAAGTCCAGGAACACCCCACGGCACTTGTATCCAACGTCTGACAGCTTTACGAGTCGGCAGTGCAAATGAGGTTGTAAGACATTGGACTCAACATTAGCAAAGGTTAGGCTTAGTCCTTGGGCAGTGTATTCTAGCAGTAAGACGTCCTTGCTTCATCGTACTAAGAAGGCCTCCTCTTCTAGTACTCCAAGACCACGGGAAGCATCAGCTGGCAAAGACATGATTCTGTAACATTCAGATGCGAGATTTGAATCTCCCCATCAATCTTGATAGACATACTTTTACCCAAAGCCTGTCTGGCAAGAGGCTGGTTTTGGGTGGTAACAAGAGGCGGGACGGAGTTATAAACTGAGACATATGTTGGGGTTGGAACATATGCCAAGAAGTTTATATAATCTGAGACTATTAAGTTTGATTGGCTATCATCTGTCAGCAAAGATTTACATCACGTGACCCAAGAAAATATAAATAGGGTCAACGAGGTCAAGTCGAATCTCCAGAGGGGTGCACAGCCTTGAGGAAATTGACTCCAGCTCCAGCACCGATCTCATGTCCTACCGGCTCTTGTCCCCACTGAAATACCGAATACCAGCTTCGCAAGAAGGGTGTCCCAACGACCCAGCCGGTGCCTGTCCCTCCTTGGATTACGGAACGGCACATACCATCCGTCCTCGGTTTCACGGGCCCACCGTTGAAGTCCAATGGGTCGATAGCTAATGCCTTACCAGCAAAGATCAGCGCGGGCATATACTCAGCAGTGGTATTGCAAGGGTAATTAAAACGGGTCTCTTGCGAGCCAGGCACCGCCGTCGCACCTGGTATTGCTTTGTGGATGGCAATGGCGTTCGAGCCGGCAGCGATCCATCCTGTTCCAGTATCAATCATCGCTCAAAAACTGTCAGTAAAGCATTGACAAATACGGGAAAGGCTATACCTACCAATCCCGGGAGCAACGTCCTTGACTTGTTGCCCCTTGACCGAGACGCCATCTATATTCACACGCCAGCCCTCGCCCATTCTCACTACTGGAGCAATGGTGGGAAGACCAGTAAATCTTGTGCCGTCCCGACCTCCGAGGGTCATTTCTACATACTTATCACCTTGGTCACGCCCGTGGAAAAAGCTGAATTCGTTCTCATCCACGCTGTTTTGTTGAATGAGTGTCTCAAAAAAACCTGTCCAATTTCCATCGCTGGCTTTGCTTGTCTTGTACTCCATTCCCATCAAAGCATCGGTATCAGACCCTTTGTGATCCTCAGCAACAAAGAATTGGAAATTTTTCGCAGTCAAACCGTTGATTGTGACGTCGTCGGTGTACGCTGGCCCGGCATCAGAGAATCCTCCATAGCCCGCTGTAATGTTGAAACCCAGAGGTGTCCCACTGTGGTCATAAGATGCGCCTGTGATCCAAGTACGGCCCGAGCCTGTGTATGATAAGTGTAAGTCCTGCTGAGGATATTCCAAGCTTTACCGGTATCGAAGCCAAAATTGTAATCTTGGGGGTTTTTCCGTCCCACCTTACCAGACCCCGTGGGAGCAGGCTCACCTCCAGCAACAACGTTCGTTACTTGGGGAGATCTTATTCTGATGTTGAGGGTCAACGTAAGTAAGGGATGAGCTAAAGAGAACATCAAAATATTGAGCGGGGTCATCGTGGTTGTGAAAAGAAAGGGAGAGCTGTTTAACGAAAGATCGGGGAGAGCATGGACGGAAGGCAGTCAGGATCTTGGTGCTTTATGCAGGAGGATATACTCATACACTCTTTTGTTATTACCGATGAAGGGTTGGAAACAAAGCACAAATGCAAGAGTTGCCGGGACAAAGCTGAAGGTACGTTGCTGTACAATGATCTTGAGAATACCTCAATGGGCCTTTATGCCATTTCTGAAATTTGGTGATTTCCGAGTTTGATCAGAATTTTGTCAACTGTTAAGATTCCTGATTCTCTGGCGATATCTGGGAAATCTATGGGTATAATTACCTCAGCGCCAACATGGGCAGGGGATAAGTGTGCCCTGCCTTTCGAACGCCGCTGGGGTGACAGGGAATTTCGAGCGCTTTCGGACACACGGTTTTCATCATTCTGGCGCAGTCGAATCTTCTTACACAAGTCTTCGATGCGTTGAGAAGTCTAGATTCTGGGATTGGTCCTAAAAACCCTCTAAAAGGACGATATCATTGTCGTAGAGAAGATGGGGAACGGTCGATAGAGGGCAATATATTCTTAATTTGACAATTGACAAACGAAACGTACTTAGATACGTGATCTGATCGTATGCACGGCAGATCACCTAGTCAATAGAATGGGTTGGCTCAAACGCGCTGAGCTGAATGATTCATGAGTGATCTGACGAGCTATCTCAGTGGGAAAGGGGATTCCAGATCCTAGAGCCAACGAAGTCTACAAGGTTAATCGCGTTCAGAACGCTGTGGTAGCATAAATGAGCTGCCAACTTTCAGATGCTGTTTTATTAGTTACTTTTTGTCCCATCATTGAAGAGATAATGCCCAGATTCTCGCGTATCGAGTAGTCCCTGAATCGAGAAATAGGACAAATGATGCGAAATTCCCGCCTTGCGTTCTTCAAGCTACATGATACCTGACTTCATCCCTGGGTCGGTGCCTTTCCGTGCCAAATCAGCTTTCCTACGTGCTCCACCGCGCTTAATGACAAAAGCCAACAACGGCGTAGAAGCAGCCGAGATGAGAGCAAACGTAGTAAACGCCCAACCCCTCCCCATGGCATCAATCATGGGTTGAATAGCTGCAGACGCAATGGCGCCGAGTTCACACCTGAAGAGGTTATTCGCTGCCATTGCTGCTCCGGATCTACCGGGCCACAAATCAACCATCAAGGTGCTGAGAACTTGCATGGCGGCACTAAGGACAAAGCTTGTTGCGAACAGAACGACGATTGGTCCGGCGATGCCAACTTGTGATTCTAGTAGCCACCCATAGGCGATGATGAGAGTCGCTGCTGCGAGGTATAGCGGTAGACCGAGCTCCAGGCGGGCTTTTTCGATGGGAAAGTCGGTGAGATCTTGTGCGCTTTTTGCTTTACTTGGTAATGGCGAATGTTGTTCGTGCCGCCTGAAGTTCCAATCAATTAGTCTTGCCATCACAAAGCTTGAGGCTATCCCTCCCACGCCAATTGGAATGAACATCAGAGAGACTTGTATGTCGTCAAATCCATAGATGTAATGAAAAGAGGCTGAAGCATCTGTGGTGATTGCGTAGAAACTCGCGCGGGCCAAAGCGTTTGTAAGGAGTATGAGGAATGATTCGAGGTTGCCCGCAATCCTGAGCGTGGGCCACGGACTCGGTATACGAAGCTTGGAGCGTCCATGTTGTAGCTGTGGGTGTTGCTGTTTAAGCTCCGCTTCTGACTCTTTCGGTGATTGGCGTCGGAGGTGATCAGACAGCGACATGTTAAAGAGTGGTGGTGGGATCGAGCCATTACCGACGACCGCCCTGCAGGTTTCGGGCAGGAAGAGGAGAAGCGTCACGAAGAAGCAAGCGCTGACAATAAGCAGAATCCAGAAGATCCAGTGCCAATTTAGCTTCTGCGCTATCAGGCCACCAGCGATTGGTGAGATGGACGGCCCTAGCAGATCTCCCACAGTTGCCCAGGACATATAGAAGCCCCGCTCAGCAGGGACACAGATATCTCCAACAAGAGCTATTGATAGAGCGATCGTCCCGCTACTACCAGCGCTTTGGAGAAGCCGCAGACCCATGAGCGAGGTGAACGAGTTTTGAAGCCCAAGACCCAGGTTGGCCGCAGTGTAGAGAATGAAACAGATACAGTACGCTGGCCGTCGACCAGCCTCGTCGGAGAGACCTGCCACTATCATTGGCGCAATACCTTGCATGACCTTGAGTGGTAATCAGTAATGTCGATAGGTGGGATATTGACAGCAAAGGTTGACTGGCAAGCAGAGGATCACACTCACCTGGTAAGTTGTAACGGTCAAGCTGATCTGAGAGACTGAGACATGGAGATCCTTGGCTATGGTAACGAGAGCAGGAAAGTAAATATTAGATGACACTGGCGAGAAGAATGCTGCGAATGAGCCAGCTACAACTATCAGTTTCTTCTGCCTGGCAGAATATACGGAATAATTCTCTACCATTGTCGTCGCATCGGGTATGACGGTCTCGTCCATCTCAAGGACTTCGGGGTGATAGGGTTGGTCGTGGACAATCAAGTCTTTAGTCGTCGTTCCCGAATCCGCCTTTTCCGTTTTCGGTACTATGTCGACGGGTTGAGTAGCTTGAGAAGCACAGAGATCCCGCACAGTGTTTCCCCCCATATTCTTACTTGCCACCAGGACAGACTGCTACTATGCTCTAATCAGACTTCTCAATCGCCCCTTCTTTTATATGTTTAGTAGTCTCGGTCATCTTGCCGTTACTTTCGCTCTTCTTGCCGTTGAAGCATTGAGTGACCAATATTCCGGACATCTTGCCGATAATCGTGGCAACAAATCCTGGCTAACAGTGTTTGAGAGACCGCGTTCTGTACATAACGCGCACAACGTAATCCGATATCGAGAACGCAAAGGAAGGAACAACAATTACAGAGCTGACTAAACACGACTAGCGTCAAGACCAGCGCCTTCTCATCGTGGACGCACCACAAGCTTCACCAGAATCGTGTTGCGTCTCAAAGCCCAAACTCCCATTCCACACGACTAAAATCAAAATTTTGAAAACCAGAGAAATCCAGATCAAATTCATCAAATGCGCTCTCATGAGCGCTGGGACCTACAGCCCCATGTACTCCATTTTCACGATTCGTGCGTACTCCAGCTACGTTCTCTTCAATACGTCTGCCATTACCCTCAGCCTCTCTCCAGTCATCGAGAGCTACTTTCAAACTATTCACAATGACTGAAATGGGGTGTACGGGATTGGAAGAGACAGATACACTTGACACCAACCTTTCCAAGGCTTGCAGATATTGCATGGCACGATCTCTGTCCATGGGGTACAGCATACGACAGGGACCTCTCAATAGAAAGATCGATGCGAATGCCGTAATCGTTGAGAAGTAGAACGGTAGCCTTGAGCTTACCTGAGCCTCATTCAATTCTGTCATTCTGTTGACGACAGATAAGGCACTTTGCGTAGCAGAGTGGCCAAACCTGTGCAAAGGGTTTGGCATGTCTTTAGGTCTTGCGAAGTCCTGCTCTGGGCCTCTGAATATGTGCGAGGACAGGACAAGCCTAGCTGAATGAAAGTAAAGGCTCAGGATTGCTGAGACTGACGGCTCAGTCTCGAGCTGAGTTTGTAGCATGGTTGTCCACTCTTGACGCCAATGCTGATATGCATCGTCAAGAGACTCGAGCTCTGACAGCCTACTGGCTATGAATGTGCTGTCCGTAGCAGCACCAAAAGTATCAAAAATCTGAGTACTAATTGACCACAACTCCACTTGGCTGATAAGTTGAAGGTCCAAGAGTGTAGAAAATTTGCTCTTCAGTAGAGTCCTTGGTTCCTTCAACGTCCTAATCTCGCGGGTCATTGGGGGCCGACCATGACTGAGAGACACCTGATGATCGCAAACGTAGACGAGGAAGTACAGACGAGTACGATCGTAGCAAGACCTTTCCACGTGAGGCATTTTCGTGAGACATCGATGAAGATTCAACTCTCCGGCAAAGCGAACCGCTATTCGGAATAAGTCTTTTGGTGGATCTGACATGGCAATAGGCCCCAAGGGTTCAACTTACCTAATGCACTCAGCGCTGAAGACTCTTTGCCTAACCATAAAGCTCCTATACATAACGCACGCACATCATCAAAGGAATGAACGAGTGAAAATGTTGCTGCAGAGACTTCTTTGGTAAAAATATCCAAGCAAGCTTCATAGTCGTCAGAGCCGGCGCAGAAGGCTGCTGTTGCGCACACTGCTGTCACAAGTAGCGAAGATCGCTTCAACAAATTGTCGACGGTGTCTATGTTCGGAAGAAGGTGGTAGATTAAGGGATTCAAGCATTCATAGTAGAATTTGAAATGTGTTTCCAACGTGTCGTGGGAAATTAGTCCACGTGTGACCGGGTCAGGATCAGTCGAATAAGATATATCTTGATCATTGACAAGAAAAGCGTTTAGAGAGGATGATGGAAACGCTCCTAATCCGCAGGAGAGATTTAAAGCAGCCTCGTGGGGTCGGTGCGAGTGCCTGAGACCTTGATTTGCAAGACTTTGATCGGTTTCCATGGTATCACTCGCAGCCGAAGCGAAGTTTAGTCTCGAATCCACGTATCCCATTGGGTGTGAGTCTGAGCTCATCCTAGAATACAGAGCCCGTTCCAATTGACCGATCCGATTCTCCATAGATTCTTTCCAGCTATACAGGCCGGTCAGACTTGAGTCAGCTGCTGGGGATGTAGGTCCAATTCTGAACGTACTCTACATCGCTCTCCAGCAGCATCTGTATGCTTTTGTTGACTGTGCACGAGAGCTTGCGATTTCTACAACGATTGCAGGGCGGTCTCGAGTCACTCATGTGACATTTAATCTGGCCAAACATCTCAGTACCTGCTTGTTTCAACATGAGCAGGCCCCATTGGCAGACTTACCTTGAGCTTGCGACATGCTACGCAGGCTGTAATCTTACGGGTGATGTCTGGGGGTTTTCGATCGCCGAACGACTCGCGCAATGCGACAGCGGCAGACGGGCGCGGCATGACAGCTTTTCGTCAAAAGCTCCGCTGGCACCAATACGAAGGACGAGATGAGAAAGACCCAAGGATTGCCTTGCTCTGTTCACTTAAGGAATTGGAGAGGTACGGGGAAGCATCTCTGAGTGGGGACAGAGAAATTCGTAAGATCTGTTGAAGACGGACTTCCTGCCGATATGATATGATCTACAAATCAGGGTGAGGGTCGAGGGAACCAAGAGAGGAAGAGAAATGGTATAGACTCCAGGTACATTACATTATTGTATCCGCCATACTTCTAAATATCTTTTCGACTTTCATACGAGCTGGTACAACTTTCGCGTACCTGTGCAAGTTCTCTAGTCTTAGACTCCAGATTCCTTCGCGAAGCTAGCTTCCGCCGCTAAGCCTCTTTAACATTAGCGCCGTTGGCAGTAGTAAAAGCTGGCGCTCCTAGAAATCGACCACTTAGATATTGCACAATTATTGGTTCTCAAGATGGCATACCAATCCCTCAATCTCCCGCCTAACCATTGGAGAGTATTTAACCCATTGCCCGATACATTCACCCTCACAACCCCACCTGGAACTGACATCTGGCGTAAACCACCTGCCCTTGACAGCTTCAATGCGCCACTCGTATACCGTGTGATTGATCTGAAGTCGTTCAAAAAGGCAAGAGTCACAGTGAAAGCAGAGTGGAAGACGCTGTTTGACCAGGTAAGGGGGGTCTACAAATCGAAGGTTGAGTTCGTAGTAGTTGTGAAAAGCTTGTGCCTGCCAATATTTTCCTGACTATTACTAACGTTTGACATCGGAGATCAACCAGAACTTGCTAACGTAGAGACGGTATGGGTTGTAGGGAGGCCTTTGTTTTATCTTACCTGGAGAGGGAGGCACTGCTGGAGGCGAGAATCGCAGAAAATGGATTAAATCTGGCATTGAATTCACGCACGGAAGTCCGCATGTGAGTACTGTGGCCTGTGATCGGTGGGCTGATTGGAGTCTGTTACCGTTGGAAGGGACGGAAGGTGAGTTCTATCTTATCTCCTTGAATCTATGTCTTATGTACCTTGCATTATAGCACGTTCTGCCCCATAACCCTCGAAGCGAACGGCGAGATTGCTTGCCTTTCAGAGCCGCTGACGTAGAGACAGTGACCGTGGAAATGGAGCGAGAAGTTGTGGAGGACAAGCCTACCAGTACACTGTGGGTTTACGCGGTTCAGGGTGAGGCGAGGAGGCCATTGAGAGAGGTCACGTGGGTATTTGAGAAAGAGGAGGGACAGTGTTGGGTCGGTGTTTATGCGGCGAAACCTACCAAAGATGAACGTGACGAGAAAGGGGAGTCACGGTTAAAGGTAGAGTTTTCTGGACTGGAGAGCGAGACTCTCGAGGGTTAAGAAGTGACCTCTTCCCACCCCTTGTGAAAGTTGAGCCTCTATCTTACGCAGAGATGGAGGAGCGAAGGTATTTGGCATTAAGGGATGTACATATTCCACTGATGTGACTGCCCTCCCACGACCAATCTTCACCTTGGTTGATCATTCAACCAGTCGCAGAAAAGAAATGGGTATCTCGCCAAAAGCTGGAATACAAGCCGTCCCGCCAGAACACCGTTCCTCCACCAAGACACATGCAGACATCAATCCCATCGCATACCTTACAAGCCACGAAGTTCTGACGCTATCATAGAGCGCAAGATACTTATTCCTCCCCTGATGAGCCCAAGGTTTCCTCCAAAATGTTGAAGTCTCTGAGGAAAAACTCTCCAGGACCGGCGCCCTCTTTAGTCGGGGTCTTGTGCGCCGGTACTGACACAGCACATAGCACATCCTCATACACCTTGAGGGGCTTTGCCTCCAACTCCTTGAACTCCTCACAATACTTATATGTGACCATCGCATCTTTGCATCCTTTAGCATTGTTCGTAAATCTCATTTGTGCCATCTCTGTCTCCTTGTCGATTGACACAATCACAGCATACCACGTATAGTCGCCATTATCAAGTGTGTTGTCAAACCTGGAGTAGACGAAAGCCCCTCCTGTGACCTTGAATATCTGTGGGGTGATGTTCGAGGCCATGGCTAAGTGGAATGAACTTTTCTGAGGAACGGGAGGTAAGGTATTTGTAGTGGCTAGAAAAGGATTGGTAGTGGATAATTTGTGTCTTTAGCGCTTGAGTGATTCTATGGAATGATGGAATGTTTGGTTGTATCTGTCTCAGCAGAAACGATGGGAGAAACCTCTCTTTTATGCCTTTCAGGCCAGACCCTTATGACTCTGCTGTATGCTCCAATTTGGGCCATGACTCTTCTTCGCCGCAGAGTCAGTACAATCTGACTGTAATGGAAATTCCTTCAAGCAACGAAACCGGGGGTTGGGGCAGCAGACTAGCATTAGACTGTCTACTACTACCAATAGAGGCCTGTACACAGTACTTAGGAAAGACTCGTCAGTCGAACAGTCTCTTCTGACTCTGCTGTATACTTCAATCTATGCCATGACTCTTCTTTATTGCAAGAATAGCAAAAGCTAGCAGCGATGAGAACTCCTGCAAGCCATAAACCCTGGTTTTGAAGCAGCAGACGAGTATGAAACTGCCCCTTCTGACCAATGGAGGCTCATACACAGTACTTTGGGAGGAGTCATGAAGTAACGAGACCACCATAATTCTTGCAGCCAGTCATCATGCTTACCAGCAAGAAGTATCACTACACGAGAGCGAGGTAGTGTTGGCAGGGGGACAGAGTATTCGTGCCATGCAAGACGACAGAATTAGTAATGCCACATGGATGGCTTGTTCCGAACGTTCTCTTCCAATTGAATAAAGTAATGAAGATAAAGGCAGCAGAATATGACCATTCTTTGCCGTCCCTCACAGCAAGAAAATTAGACTCATGGAGCAGCGGACAAGCATCATGCTTACCAACGGAGAACATCATTCCTTACACCATCTTCACAGCAATAGAATACCACTCATACTATCGTAATTCAAAGTTGGTAATGACTCACGGTTCATTCCTTTCAAAGGAATTCTACTCCAAATCTGATGGAGCAAAGATGATCCGCAAGCCTTGTGGCAACTCGATGCATGCATGACCCTGTTCGGTTCCAATGCGACATATTCCTGGCTGCCGACCTCAGCTAAGCTCAGGCTAAGTTGGTAGATGTTGGTTTCCCTCAGGCACAGTGTACGGAAAACAAAGTTACAACACCCCTACGCCGTGCGCTATAGCACTGTCTCACATCCCAGCAATGAAAAGAGTAGCCTTTATCATTGATCAAGTGTTACAACCACGCAGGGAAGATATTGCACATGTCGATACGTCCTCATTCAGAGATCCTGTGATCTAAGCATATCCCCAAAGCTCCGTCGGATTCGACGTTTGCCTCGCCAACTCTCCTTTCTAATACTACGATCCAACAAATTATAATCCATCCCAATCCCATTCGTCATCGCCACATGAATTCAATCTTTCGCGATGATCTGGAGAGGAAGCGCTGTGAGATCTGGTAGGCTCTGGAATAGGTGATTCGAGTTTTGTTTCATGATCTGGGATGCCGTTACGGGAATGCCGCCTTTATCTGGCATGACAAGCGTCCAGTCCATAGGCGATGGACGGTCTTCGTTTGAGATCTACACGCGAAGAAAAGTCGGTCTTCCATATTGCACTGGGGTTATGATTGGAATTTGAAAACATTGAGTGAGGCCAAGAAGGAGTGTCTGTGGGAAAGCAAAAAGGCCACGAGAGTCACCGGGATAACCGGTAAATTGAAGCGAACTATACCTTGCCAAGCCTGCGATCTCTTTCATCGAATTGGACTGCGACGTTATGCTGATTTGTTTGTAGTGATGATCTCATTGGATTCTATCCATGCAGAGGAAATGAGAAAGCGATTATGAGGTAACAGATAGATGAATGAGTAGCCGAATGCCCGCCTCCAGATCGGCTTTTGCCTGCTTTTTTGAGACAAGAGTCAAGCATATCCGAAAAGCAAAGACCAGAGTCAACGGAAGAGTCACTCCAACCTCAGGACCAGCAAGTAGTTTCATCCCCATCTACCATTGCAACGCCCTCGGTATGCTCGCGGACATGGAATGAATGAGCCAGAACGGATGAGCCAAGAGGGTTAGGTGCCTGTCAAAAGCAAAATCAATTGGTCTTCAGTCGCCTCGAGCTCGCGTGACGACTTTGCGAGCTTGCGTATCGATTTGTCGAGCTTCTGTATGGACTCCTCGCGCTCACGTACCGACTCTTCAAGCTCCCAAGTCGACTCCTCAAGACCTCCACCCAAGCAGTGTGCAACCACTATGCCAAGGACCAGGATGAATCGGATGTACTTGAAAGCTTCAATAGTGAGAATATCGGACTTATACACCCAGAGCGTGATATTTAGTACCAGAACGCACACCCATATAATCAGAATGTAGAGGCCACCGACGCAGGTCTCGGTGTGTGTCCTTGCATTGTTCACAATCTTCCATGATGCGTGAGAGCTCCCAACCAAAAGGCACTTGGTCAGTCCGAATGCACCGCTCCAAGCTGCGCCGATGTGTCCATCGCAATCGACAAGTAGATCGGTCGTGAGTAGGTGGGCGAAGAAAGCTGCGAGTGATAGAGTGATGAAAGTGATTGCTTTTTCGCGAGCTGGAGTTGGTGCACGAAGTGTTGTCATGTTGTTTGAATCACAGGTACTGATTATGACGGCAGTTCTAAGAGTGGGCTTCGTAGACGGGGTAAGTAGGTGTGTTATGAGACATTGGATAGATGACTAGCTAGGCCAGGTTTAAGGGCAATCTTGGCTCGGATGCGTCCGGAAAAGTCTCTTGTAGGGTGAAGGGGAGCGAGCAGAGGTCCTGCATCGCTCTTTCCTTACTGACAGTACGACTCGTAGATGATTCACATGAAGGCAGCAGAATCATTGTATGCCTTCCTTTGTCTTGATACATAAAAAGCCACACGTTCAAGATGTACGTGAGGCATCCACATAGCTAGGAAGATCTCCCGAATCATCCGAAACATGGGACTGATTCGAATTCATGAAATAGCGCCTCACTTCCTGCTGCTGTTGCGTCTTTCGAACAAGAACAATGCTGCATTTCTCGTAGGCCCCCGAATGCACAATCACAACGTTCCCAACAGCATGCAAGCTCCTGCCCGTGTGAATCAGCACGAACGTGGCAAGTACTCAGATTGATGTGCTAATTACCAGCCATGCCACGATCCCCCTTGACCAAGCAACTTGCACAAAAAATACTGTCTTGCGCCACCGAGACCCAAGATGGCATCTGAGGTGTACCTTCCCGGTTCTGATAGTGGCACATTTGCGCTATCGCTATTGGTTATATGCCATTGAGACGTTTCTAGAGGTTTTGTTAGATCTGGAAAATACAGAATTGCTATAGCGAGGATTCCGACACATGCCTGGACTTGAGTTGTCGCACACATCCTTGCATTTACAAAGGTGCAGTAGCCTCGCTTCCATCGTCTCAAGTCTTCAATAAAAGTTAGATAGCTCGTTGTTCAGTAGCAATAATCCAATGACAGAATTGGCAAAGAGATTAAGGGGTTTGTGCGTTTGTGGGGTCTTGGGAGGAAGCCACGGCGGTTGCAACGGTTTTGAGAAAGTCAAAAGGGGAAGGTGATAGGGAGGAATTTGCGGAGAAGACAATGTCTAAGGTTTCAACCAGCGATTGATGAAAATGCCAGGGTTTCTGATCAATTTGTTTTCTCTGGATTGAATGGATATATTGAAAGGCGTTTCCCTCAACTCAATGACACGCTATATACGTTTTAGCTTGTGAAATGTTCAATCCTTCTTAGACCATTGCGCTCTTGGATGAGTACTGACTGCGCTCGCCACGATTATGCATGCAATGGGTAATGCACCCAAATCAATCATCAAGCTCGCCTCCAGTTTCCTGTCTGCCAAACCACCATCCCCAGCCACCCGCCTCTGGCGTCACGTACTCCTCATTGCAACTCACTTCCGGCACTGTAGCTTTCTCCCCTTGCACCAAAATCGCATTGAAATAGGGCACCCCGGATTCTCTGGCATGTTCACCAACAGAATGAAGCAGCCTGTATATCAATCCACATCAGATCCTATATGTGCGTGTTGACTTCTGTTTTTGTAACTCACCATCCATTCCATTCGCTCTGGTTGTTACCAAGCGTCTCAAGCAGAACGATCATCTCCGAATGCCCCATCGACACATCAGCAGCCGATGACACATGTGTGGTCTGGGCTGGAAGCTTGGAAAGAGGAAGACCCGGATTGCGCGGGCACCAGTCGTGTGGGACTGGGTCACGCTATTAGTATCTCCTGCCTTTTATACACGTATATCTGGTGCTTGATGGGAACTTACCTCGTGCGAAGGGCTTACAGCGATAGAATTGCAGGAGGCGGATTTCCGGCTCAGCATTGGGCTGCAGAAAGGCGGCAACGGAAAGCACACATATCAGGAGTTGGAGAATGGTAAAGAACGGCATCGAGAGTTGTAGTGGGATTAGGAGCTGGAGGTGGATGAAGAAGGGGTGAGGGATTTAGGAACTAACACAGGGCTAGAATTCTTGACACGCACTACCAAAAACCAAAAATCTAGGTTGGGGACGTCATACTGTACCTGCAAAGGCACCAACGACTTCCACAAACATTCCCTATCTAATTGCTCTTACTTAGTCATACCAGACCCCAGACCCAAATGCTGCGGTATGAGATTGTATCACATTTTGAGTGCAGCGCATCGCATGCGACTATTCTACCAGACTACCACTAAGTTTAAATCCTCTCGAATTTCGGAGGATGTCTCCCAAGATGTCACTCCGCGCCATGTCCCAGCACGATCCCTCTCCTGTCCACCAGCTCCTCCTGTATCTCACGATACACGACCACTCGAAGTTCTTTTTCGATCCCTGCTTGCAAATTCCTAGGCCGCCCTGGGAAGGCATCCGGTGCCGTATCGTCTGCGGCCACAGCTCTCTCTGTCATCGCTATCGCATACAAAAGCCTACAAGGAAGGAAACATCAGCCAATGAACTTAACTACAACAATCAAATGCTTCTCTAGCGGGCATTGCTACTTACCACCCAGTGTAAGGCCCTCCGTCATCCCACGGTTCATCCAGCCGCGGTCGCAAGCCATCGATGCCCGTCGAGTAACACGTCCGGCGCATTTCTTTTATGCGGGGACTTTTGAGCGAGACGGGTATGCTTCGGACGAAGAACATGCGGGGGTCTGGGTGGAAGTTGTTAGTGGAGGTTTGGCAAGAGCGTGCGCGAGTGACTCACCGGCCGCGTCTGCCTGCTTTCGGAAGAACAGCAGTACCGCTTCCTTTTGTCTTGGGGGAGGGGCCATGCTGCTTTCTGCCTCCATTGGGTCTGGAGATTTAGCTTGAAGGGTCGGTGACTACTTAGCTTCGAGTCTTATATATTTGTTTATATGAAAGAGGTGAGGAAAGCCTTGAGCTGTTCTTGTTGACAAGTCTTAGATGATGTAAGTATGAGCTAAAGGCTTCAAAGGATGCTGGTGTCTAAGTTGTGAGAATGTAACTCCTCTGCAGCAAGTGAGAGGAATTATATAGCCCATCATCCCTTGGCGATGTGACTCTTCCCGCATTTTCGAATATATATACTTCGATATTCGATTATCTTGAAAGCCAAAACCGCACTCATACCAAAGTATAACCCACGGAAGGCTTCACCCTACCCGCTGCTTCCACCACTTGTCATTCATCCCAATTTTTTTTTTTGCGTACCCTAAAGCTTAGCGTGACAACTCAATAAGCGAAAACCCAAAAGCTCAGCCTCGCGCTAGGCCCCCAAATCCTTACCAAGGCGAACCCTAGCTCACTGCGCCTCCAAGAACCTCACAACCCTTGCAAAAAGCCTGCCTAACGGATGCGCCCCACTTCATTCATCTTTCTGAGAGACCGGTGATTCTGCATACAACTTCGTACTCTTTGAATATGGAAGCGCGACTTGTAAGCCTTCGCAGGCAATGGGATAGAGTTTTGAAAGGTAGGCCAAGGACAAAGGTTGATTGCTCTGAGATTTCAGATCTAATATGTGAGTCTAGCCTATATATGGGTGCCTACAACAGCGATCCGGGTCCCGCCGCCGCCAACTGTGGAGTTCCAGGAAAGTCTGTTTGATTTGCAACCGGATATTCGGGTTGGGGTGTCAAAGATGTTTGGGATACGAAGACATGAGAACTGGTAAGTGAATGAGATGACTGATGAAATAAAATCTATGTTGATGGGAATACATAGGATGCTTCACTCCGTAGGCCAGCAGAAGCAGTATAAAATCACGAACGAGGTGGGAATGCAGTTGGAGATCTCTGTTTTGATTGTACGAGAGAAGACGGGGGAGGATGGGCCACAAGATGATGGAAATGATCTTGATTTGGTAGAGAGGATTGGGCAACCGCCTAGCTATGATACAGTTGGGTCTGGGGAATGACAACTTCATCGGTCGCTTGGGCTGCAATCGCAGCGGTAGACTATGCTCTTTTCATCATGACTTTTCCCTTCTAGCATTCTCCGTTCTGCGCCCAACCTGGTCAGCACCAGCACTCCTTCGCAGCAGCAATGAAAACTGTAGTAATGTCCTCCTTTATCACAACGTGTTCCCTTCTGGCCGTCTTCTCTCGGCGCACGACTTGGAAAGCGCGAACAACGATTATGCCGTCGCGGCATTAGCCGCAACATTCAGCGTTGTACTCCTTGCAGCTCTCCTCCGAACGTACTTCCTCTTTGCAGTCTTCACCTTGCGCGCAACTGGAGGAGCCGGGCGAGTCGCGGTAATGATCTTTCCTCCACAGCAGCGACAGTCCAACGCCTTGTTTTGGTTCAGCCCCCTCTGCCTCTTCCGCCCACACCTCATGCTGCAGGGATGGTCTCTCTGCAACATCGTCCTCATTGCCTTCCAGTCGTCATAGTAGCGAGCGTTGCCTGTCATGGTCTTGTCCGCGTTTCCACGCCACTTTGGATCCACTCTTGCTCGGAAATTCCTCTGCAGCTTGTCGACCTTCTCTTTGAAGCAGCTCCCACATTGGAATCGTGTGAAACTGACGTTACGGCAGGTGCAGGTGTTCTTGCCGTTTGGATATTTCTCGAGCAAATATTTTTCGTGCGTCTTGCAAAAGCGTACGAGATGGGATTTGTGAAAGTTGTTGATTTTTTCCTGTGTCTCGAGGCCGTAGGCGCGCTTGGTGTTTTCGAAATGATCTTCGCATACTAGACGACGACCGAACAAAGGAGCTCCGAGAGGCGTTGGGGGAGGTGCTGTCGTTCGCGTATACCTTCGTTCGGTTAGATCATTACCCATCTGATCAATTTCGTGGTGTGAGACTGAGTCAAAGAGGCACCATTTCTCGAAGCATGGAAGAACAACAGGATTGTATTTGTGGATGGAAGGATCCATCGGCTTTGCTGGACCTTCATTATGGTTGATTCCGCATGCGCATGACCATCCATCTGAAGAAGCATCCCACATAGCTGTTTCTGTGCAGCGTCCATACTGGTTGCGAAACTTGACCCAGATGGCTTTGTTGTCTCCTACGGACGCAGGTAGATGGACATGAGTCTGATCATCGAATCCGCCGCAGTATGTTGTCGTTCTGTCAAGAACAGGCGCGGACGTACGACTACGTAAGTCATTCAGAACATAGTCAAGAGGATAGTCCTTCCATTTGTAGAATTTGCGTCGACGCGGACCTGCCAAGTGTGGATTGACGGTGTGTCCACCACGTATGTTAGGAAAGGTTTTGGAGTTTCGAAAAGCAGAGAGAAGTTGCCACTTGAATATGCCATCATGGCCGTCTGCAATATGTCTGAAGACGCAGATCTCGCAATTACACCGACATCCATCATGGCTCTGGCCGTTGCACCTAGAGTTCCTGCAGCGTTGGTTTGAGTCGAATCTTTGATGCCATTCTGGAAGCTCGGAGATAGTATCTGAGACTTCAGACTTTGCATCGGCGTCTTCCTCTGATGACGAGTCCGAATCGTTGAGCCAGTGCGAATCTATAGGACCCGTTTGTATACTGAGAAATTCTCGGTGCCTGGTAAGGTTTCTCGAGGTGAGTGAGGTGAGCGGAGTAGTCTGTCCGGCACCTAGAGATGATTCCGGCATAATGAGCTATCCTAGGTAGCTGAGTGTATTTTTGTATAACGTGAACACTTGGAGTGGAAATGATCTCAGCTTTGAAGTAAGCTCTATATCTGAGGTGAGTAGTGATAGAAAGGAACGCGTAAGGATTGCAGCTCCTTTGAAGAGCCATAATAACGCTAAAAACGGATAAACAGCGAAGTATAGCCGGAAAGTGACAGCAGTAAGGTATTACAAATGAAGATTTGAGAGTATAATTTTACAACACATGTCAATATATATTGCCCTCAGCCATTTGTAGATGTTGTAGGTTCATGTCATTGGTAGTGATAGAGAAGAAGAGGAGTCCGGAGCACAACACTTGTTGGTGTTGAGAACCGTTGTTAGACTAAGGAGTCTTGGTTTGTCTTAATGACACACTGATCAGTCTTTATAAATCTCTTTGTTCTATCAATCAAACATGATTGTACAATCACAGAAGAGCCTTTAGATTTAGTTTAGAAAATTCAATGTATTTGAACGTCAAAATCATAAGTTTCAAGAATGCAGATTCTTTCAGGTTTAATGTAGCCACTGAAGGGTCAGGCGGAATTTTTGAGACAAAATGGGAAGCGTCAATAGTCACCTCCCTCTTCATTATTATCATACCCATCGCTCCTGGTCAATCAGACTAAACCATTCATCTCACCAGCGTGAACTTTTCTCCTCTTCCCTGCCCATGTACGTTTGACTGCGATCGTACAAACATTTGGCATTTCAGTTTTTGATAGCACTGGGGAATCGCTGCTACTAGTATCGAGCTTGCAGGGCTTGATATAGCTGGGCGATCATGCTGTCCGTACGAGTCACCGTTGATAATATGCAATGCAAGTCTACCATATACGAAATACCCAAGACGCTCGCCATTTTGAGAGCCACGAGGCTGACAGACTACATACAGCAAATAGGTACTCAGCAAACACCTCATCTCCCTCCACATGATTTCGACGTTCGCCCAATAAACAAATTCCTTCGTTAATCCCAGTCATGAAATCAACGCAACCTGCGCCTCTGAGCATTACCCGCGTGAGCTTCCATCGAATATCTAAGGCTCTCCGCAAGATGTCCTGCCCTGTCCAGCTCTGACTCGGCGCCGCTACGTCCAGCAACATCATCCTAGAGATCCTCCCTCCACGTCGTCGAAACCTCTTCCTCCGTAACAATCAGAGATTACGCACGTTCCAATTCAGATCTTGGACCTCGGCGCATTTTTAATACACTGGACATGCCAGGAACCAATACCTGGGTGAGACAGTACGCTCGGCGATGGTCATGGAGCCATCTGGTCATCCCCGAGCATATCTGAGGCTGCAGTCAGTTTTTTGGATCTGTGTTTGCAGTAGCGCCAGAACCCTCTTCAACTTGGCCTCGTCGGTGCATCGCCTTGAACGCGTGACAAAGTCCCTCTACAATCTAGTGCGTTGATCGGGACAAATTTGCGACGGGCCTTCTTCAACGGTTGGCTCTGTGGTCAGCTGAGCATCGGGCTTGATGGCTGGCAGACCGTGTGCAGCTCTCCATTTCGGATCCGAGTGAATCAGCTGCAATTTCCTAGGTCTAACCTTGAGAAACTTATCGAGAGTGATTCGCCATGAGTCTTTTCCATGAGTCGCTTTATCGATTTGCCGATGATTTGGCCTGTTTGAGGGCAGTCCATGTGCAGCTCTCCATTTTGGGTCGGAGTGAATGAGCTGCAGTTTCCTTGGGCTGGGCTTGAGCATTTGATCAAGAGTGGTTCGCCATGGGTCATCTCTGACGGTTGGCTCAACATTTTGCCGAGCATTTGGCCTCGGTGGGGACAGACCGTTTGCAGCTCTCCATTTTGGATCTGAGTGAATTAGCTGCATGGCAATGTTTGGCCTAGGTGCTGGCAGAGTATGTGAAGCTCTCTGCTTTGGCTCTGAGTGGATTGTTTGTGTAGCCATAGCGAATCACTAGGTCTTTATGCTAAAATGAAAGTGATGTACTTGTAACCAAAGGATGAAAGAAGGCTGCTGTGCTTAGGCAGTGACTGACCTATTGAAGAAGTTGTAGTTTTTGTTGAATTCATGTGTCTTGGTGATTGAAAAAAAGCCAGGTGCTTTGATGCAAAGAATAGGGATTGAATATATATTGAAATGCTGCTTTTCTTGGCATAACTCTACATGATATTCGAATATATTATGGTTTTGAAGTATTCTTTGCCGATTTGGGGGAATCGAATATTTTTATTTACGTCAAAAGTCTATCCTAGACTCATAGGACTTTCTCGAATGCAAAGCTTCGTATCTTCTATTATTCTCTACGCTAGTACACTGTCCTCGACATCACATGTATCTAATTAGCTTTGGCTACTCGTAGGTGCAAAAGTCTGAATGAATTAGGCAGTCACGCTTCCTTATGGAGTGATCCTAGACTGGTGACGATGCGAATTCGTTTCAGTAGGACAATCAAGCTCGAACGCTCACGAGATTTTAGGATTGGGGCTTTTTCGTGACGCTCCAGCTTCTTCGTTTACACATAGCTATGTTGTACGAGGTCAATGCCCAAAACCATCTCATCGTAATGCAGCCGCAGGGTGAAGCTGTGCGACAGTCATTCCTTGCTCTTCATGCTCTAGGCTCGAGGGTAATCCAGTTCATCTTTGAGAATCGCGAGAATGAAGGCCCTACAAGAATTTTAGCCAATTCACAAGCCAATTATCTCCATCATGAGATTACTGCGTTTTAGTACTAAGATTATTTGCATCCTTCTACCTGAACGTCCAATATGGACAAGTCAAAAAAATGGAGAGCTTGTCGTCATCCACAATCGACTAAATTTTGAGGAGACAGCCACCCGCATATTGCAATATAATTTAATAGCAATTTCAGCCTTGTCTGTGAGTCTTGGCATGACTTTCACTCTATGGGTCCATTTCTTTTGGCACAATCCGCTTCGCAAAAGGATTCATCGTAGCTTCCTCCCATCATTCATATCCTAGTTGTTGCTTCGATAATATATATTCATACATACATACATTGTCATCAAGATGTCAAACTCATCAACCACAAATATGAACTCCCTTGGCAAAAGGCCCCACACAACAACAGATGAAGCCCCCAGAAAGCACCCCAAACTCTCCAATGCACAGTGTGAACGGCGAAGACTTGAAATTCTTCAGACCAAGCAGGAGAATTTGTTACAACGTATCGAAGGCCTATCTCCAGAATTAATAGTGAAAATCTTGGCACACACAGAAGTAAAGACCCTTCTCAAATTGCTATCCGCAGACGGGCACATCCGCGACATCGGGATCAAAAACAAGAACGACATTTTCCGCAGGATACAGAATGTCCAATTTCCCGAATTTGAGGGGATATTTGGTAAGGTGAAAGATTTTTACACTGGGGAGAAAACCCCTGATGTCAGAACTCCCGAGCAAATTAAAAATCTCCGCGATGCTGTCTTCGCATTAGACTGGGACAGTTCTTGTGAAGAGAGATTCACAATCATCTCAGCTCATGGTGGTTGGGAATTTTTGCGCCTGCTGAGCCGTCTGCAAACTGAATGTCTTGATGCTGGGGCCCAGTATTTACCAACGTCTCAGCGTGGGCTAGCATTCATAGGTAAGCTGGAAATGCGTAGAACAATGCTGACGATCCAAAGGATGTATTGGCGCGCAGAGAGTTTTCGGCGTGGAGATCGCGATGGGCCGAGCAGTATGGCGGCGTTGACACTGCACCAAGTTGAGATTTTCGAGGAGCAGAGTCAAGAGGAGAGACTTCTTGTTAGAGGCCTCCTCGATGCTGCTGTAAGCTTGTTGGCCCGCAGACTGAAGCTTGGGCGGAGCGCGAGGAACTTTGCGGCAGAATATCTGAGTTGCGACCCATTGTTTGCAGTGATAATGCAATCTGCGACTGCGCTGCGACAATTCATTCGGGGGATGGTTCAAGGGTACTGTCTTTATGTGCTCTTTTACTGGGGCGTACCGGGTGCGCTGGAGAAATGTTGCCAGGTTGCGGTGGAGGATTGTGATACGGAACTTCTCAAATCCATAATATTGGGCTTTGAGACTGTACTCGAAGATCGAATGTGGTGCGATCTTGATAGGATTGCGTTTGAAGGTATGTCGTGCCAGGTCAACATTCCTGCAGAGCGTCTCATCATTGATACAAAATTTTCCCATATCGATGCTAACGTACTGTTGATTGCATAGTCCCAGAAGATATTCACCAGACGCTACAATTGGCGACGGGGATAGGCTACGAGATGAGTGAAGACGCATTCAGCATGGACGAACTCCTTTGAGATGAATGCGTAAGTAGCTGAGCCCTCCAATATCAGGTCATCAGGGTGAGATATATAAGATCTTATGGTACATAAGTACCTGAGCTTTTCTTCGACGCAGTGCTGCAAGGGTTTAGGCTAAATTGGAGCTCAGGGATTGTGATTATAGGATTTTTGCTTTGGATTTTTCGCTGGTTGGGCATCATCGCCCCTTCTACAGAACAGGTCCTAGAAGAGCTTAGGGGACTCCGTGTGGCCCGAAGGGTCGTACAGCTTGCTGGAAGGAGAGCTACCAGCAACTATACTACTAGAAGGCTATCACTAGACTCTGGTCATCGATCAACGCTCAGCCCTGGGTCTTGTGGGAAACTATCTGCCCTCACGCCAGTCGCACCAGTACGGGCCGTGACAAGTCGACAAGCTCTGGCCTAGCAATAAGCATGGGGAAGACTACAAGACCAAGCTACTAGCAGCATACTTTAAGCTTGGCAATGTCAAGATTGAAAAGGCTACCCTCGCAAAGGTTTTGGACGTGGCAAAGACAGATGTCAAAAGCTCGATAGCGAGCTGGCATTGACTCGTATGTCGCAAATTCCTCAGATAACCATTCGTACGAGAATGGTCTTAGAATCTAGGGGACAACTCACAAAATCCTCCGACAGTCCTATGGAGTGGCCGACAAGGGGGTTTGGCCGACTAGGCAGTGAACCCTTGAGCCCTTCTACCTTACCTTAGTTTGCAACAATATACAATGCCTGGTCCTAAGGAAGGATGGTTGGTCTAGAGCTTGATTGCTGACATTGAAGCGTGTCGAGGTGGTAAAATCGTTTCATTCCAGGCGCCGATGAAGTCAACATCCGAAAAGCCAAAGCAGGCACGCGTACCAGCAATCCACAAACAACCTGGCCGTACCTGTACACAAGGCCGTGTTCTTTGTCTTTGTCTAATCTTTTACGTAAAGTCTGAAATCAATCTGGTCAGGATTCGAAGGTTACTGGGATTGTCTATAAAGAAACCAAAGTACCACCGAAAGAGCACTATGGAACCCGGATCGAAGTCCGCATCAATGATGAAACAGAGAACATCACTCATGATGAGATTGGCCGTGTCGGAGGTCAAATTTGAGACACAGTATCAGTGAGAGGGTTTGCGGTGCATTGGTATGAAATTCGCGGCCTCACGGATTCCAGAACCATTTCCCGCTATATCGCGCTGATTCTCCATCTCTTGCAGAGGCTCCTTAGAGCAACTGCAAGTAATGCGAGAGAAGTTGCTGCCCTTAAAGAAAGTGACGTGAGGAAGACAAAAGCAAATGAAGACCAGGAAAGGCTGAATACAGAAATGCGGAGTACTTGGGCCACTGGCGAGCCTTTTCTCGGATTCGACAGATCCTGACCTTCCTAGGTTGTTTTCGTGTAAGAAACTTATCATGGAAGTCACTACTAATCAATTGTAGCTATGAGGCTCAAATGAAATAGTATGCAACTAGCACCAATAGCATTGGTGGAAAATTTGGAAAGGACAAGTATAAATTTGACCATCAGGGCCACGAACTATTGGCGGACTTAGCTCGAGAAGAAGAACTACCTAGCTGCTTCATGACCTAGTACTACCCGATTAAATTTCAAGTTCGAAAACTATGGTCGATTGCCTAGGCAAGGCTCCGGAGGCTATTTGGAACAAATAGCTGGCCGTGAACTTTCTAACATCCGATAGAACATTGATGGAACATCAAGTGCGGACAAACCGATAAATATCCTTGCAGAAGACAAAGACGACGACAATGGTCTCGAAATTGACCCTGATACCGGTCAACCAGTAATCATTGAGATCGAAAAGCGGAGCAGGTTCCAAGATCTTATCTGGATATACGAGAGAGTCGACGTCGTTGTAGACTTTGTCAATCCAAGCACTCTCTCACAAATACAATTCGTGGATCTCAAGGGAGCCAAGGAATCGTAGGCAGACATCAAAGGCCCATTCTGCAGGTTTGGTCGACAACATGGTCACGAAGCGGCTGAATGCCCGGAAGGGAAAGGATGTTCAAATTCGGAAGGTATAAACAGACTGAAACACTACCTCCTATGCCATCGCAATACTTTCCTGACTTTAACATACCTATCTTCTGTCACACCAGACTTTCCAAGGTAAAGTTACTCTGGAAGAAAGAAAAACGGAGTCACTGTTTACGTTAGATTGTCGTTCATTGTGAGCTACGCGGATCTTGAACGCATCCTTTTGTATCATTCCCAATATACACGCTCGATTGCGAGCGATTCAAGCTCAGAATAAGGTATTGATTCAAATATGTGTGCCGGGACGATTTGAAAGATCTCATAATGCATCAACAAATGGGATCCCACACCGGTCTTCTACAAGCCTTCGGAAAGCATGATAAATGGGAAAGTTGACTCTAGAGTCAAGACATAGATTTCACGCAGCAGCAGTTACCCAATGAAGGAGCTTTGGGAGGTGAGGATATCACAAAATATCGTCTCGATCTTCAACCACTCCCGTTCCTCTGTTGGAACGATGTTGACATCCGCATCTCTGAAACATCATTTTCCGCGAAAGCTCAGGTCGTTATACGCAATGAATAGAATTTCAAGTACGTCCATCCAAGCTCCTCTGGACAATCTTGTCAGTTCTTATATCACAGAAGACGTACTATCTCATTGCTTCATCCAAGTTTCTCGCTGGCCAAGAGGAAGATTACATCGATCGAAGACGGTCTCGAGTACAGGAAGTCAGCGCTAAAAGTCATCCTGGCCTTGGGAACCTGCCTGCTTTCTTCGAAGAAAAGTCACTAGACGGCAAGAAGTTGATGGCGACCTTCTTTGCAAGGGCCACCCTGGAAGATCTCCAGGCCTTCATTCTTACCTAGCAAGAGAAGTTGACTAACACCAAAAAGAGTATATCACTCGCCCAAGACACGCTAGCCATCGTCGCCGCCCTACTATCCCAGAAAATCAACGTTGATCTTAGACTTTCGTTGCCTTAGGCTGTTGCACCAAGGGTCGAGTAACATCTTTGCTTTATTGTTTGTGAGAAAGGACATATCTTCTCATTACGGGGAAGCAGACTACACCGTCTCTTAAAGCTCGATTGCTTTCAGTAGTTCTGGAATCCAAAATTCTATTTCACATCACCTGTATAATTACATTATCTGTGATCGTTGCAAATCAGAATCGCTAGTCATCATGGAATCATCACAGGACCGTCCAGTGCAACGCACCACCGGTGACTCATTGGTTTGACAGGGACTGCATCTATGACCCAAATTCAGGCAAAACCAAAGGTGGCCACAAAAAGCTGGATGAGTCCATGAAAGAGATGAATCAGGAGCTCCCCAAAGCTGTGTCCACAAATCTGCATCCTTGGGATGTCCATCCCTCTCACAGTCCAACAGCCTCGATTACCACAGTACAGTCCTCGGATTCTTCGTCTAATTCCTACAATCCCGAAACATGGAATTCAATCGCGATGACGTACACCAAAAACCTCGAAAAACCATAACTGTTCGCCCTTGAGAAAAGACCGAGAGGCTGTATATAGGCAAGCTTCTCTTCCCACCTTTATAGAAACTCAAGCTCCCTGGTACCAGATCTCTGGACCATTTCTTCCCATCATGAACTCCAATGAACCTGATCCTGCATTTGACTACTCAGACCCCAACGTACCTGAATTTGACGTCTCAGACCCCAGCATAGACTGGGAGAAGTTTATGGACTGGGACAAGATCTTCCTCCCAGGTAAGCCAATCAATCATCGACATTAACTTGAATATAGAGGTAGCTAACATGACTGTTTTAATCACAGAGATTCAACAGGTCCCAGTAGAGCCAATCACATTAGAACTCCCAGAAATGACCATCCAACAAACCTCGCTCGCACACAAGCACCGGGATGACAGCAGACTCCTACTCTGGGGTCAGCCTGGAGTAGGAAAGAGATCCATCGCGCTCACTATTGCAAAGAGTCAGAATTGAAAAATAGACGGGGAAACTCCTTACGAAATCTCAGAGAAGAGATGGAGTGAGGAACTAGGAGATGTCGGAGAAACGATTCATCACACGCTACAGAGAAGTAATCATGAATACGTAATTCATCGTTCTGAATGTAATTTGAAGAGGTCTTATTGATGTCATTTTCAATACAGGACGATAGTGCAAGTAAAACCTTTCAACTCAACTCCCATCGCTTTTCCTAAGAACGCCATTCTTTATCATTACCAGCAACCTAACCTCCTCACGCTGAAAGCTTTACGTGTATGTATGTACACATCTTCGCCGAACGACTTCATCAGTCCGCCATTGCAAAATCTCTGAATAAGGCCAAGGTTTTCCGATCTCTGTCTCATCTGTCTCCTCACTGTCTCAACATGCCCTTCTCCACGCTAATAGACAACTAGTAAAAGATTCAAAGCAATGCAAGTGCGTTCTTCAAGTATTACATTCATGTATTACATTCATGGTACGGCTGAGGTTTGCAGCACCTATCATAATGTCACGACAACAGAGCTGGACGATCTGGAAAACTCGAGGCGGAAAATGAATGATCAGGCCAGTCAAGCTGCTGCCGGGAGAGAGTAGAAAAAGGGCAAGAAGAAGGCTGCACAAGTCCCTTTTCACAAGCGTCCATCAAAGGTTTCAGACAATTTCGCGTCTACACTCGGAGACTTTAATGATTTAGTGCGCATAAATTTCCTGTGTGATTTTAATCTGAAGCCGAGCTATGATCGGATAATTACGGAGGCTTGGGGTGTGACAATGAAGAAGACAGTGACCGAGTGCATTGACTCGAAAAACAGACTACAGTGGGACAACCAAAATTGGAAAGGCCGCGCATCTGACAATGGGAATGTATGTCAAAGTCAGTCCCTGCCTTATGTCTCTAAATAATAGGTACTGTCTTCGATGCTGATCTCCTTAGTAGGAATCCTTGGGAGGTTGTGTGTCAGAACATGTTTTGGTCCGTCGTGACTATTCACTGCTATCAATGGGTTCGGAAATTAGTAAATTCAGAATCAGGACTTGTCAATATGGAATGGATTTTGTTGTTTGATGGTATAATTCTTCTTGTGGGCTTTTGCGAGGCTTGAATATACGAATCTACAGAGAGTCAAAAACTTAACGACGAATAAGAAAGTGATCGCTGATATAGTCATCAAAGGTGAGCCCTCGACAGCTTTTAGAATTGACAATAATCATGAACGTGGATTAGGGTTTGGGTCTCGTTGTGTTGCAGGTTGGCAGAGATAGAAGCAGGTTGCTACCGAGCGCTTCTATCGAGGCTGCGTGGTGCGAACATCCCAGGTATATAGATTTTACACAACTCAGCGCCTTGATTCACATCCACCACCTGACTTCTCGAACTCGTCCGCGACATATTACGTCACGAAGCAGCAAGAGTTGGCGAACGAATTTGCTATACATGTTCGCAAGAGTAAGATTGGGAGAGGCGGTGGTGTATGTTAGAGTCCTATACCTCGTTGTACACAATGAGCTGCTTACTTAAGACGAGATACTGCACGATAAGGAATGGAAATAAAATTTCTGGTATAAGTGTCTTGGGGCAGAGACTCCAGAGCACCTCGAATAAATAGGAGATGGTATTGGTGCTGTTAGTTATTTAAGTCGTTTCGAGCGACTGGGTCATAGGTCATGGCATATACCATAGTAGGAGCAGCCCCTAGAGTGCCCTAAAGCTGGACCCCGGGGTTATGAAGTCGTCAAGCCCGGGGGGGGTTACAGGTGGACAAGGGTCAGAGTTTAGTAAGCAAGGAGTAGAGAATTTACCCGTAGATATTCCGAAAGTTATAACCCTAGTTTAACTTTAGTATATATAGGTCTAACCCTAGTATCGGCCCGGTATATAC
>JASZXT010000299.1:0-30832 GCA_035521555.1 Lecanoromycetidae sp. Uapishka_2
GGGCAGGGGGGCGATCGGATGGAGATTGATAGTCGGGGAAATGCGAGGGGGCAGACGGATGCGCAGATTAGGGAACAACAGCGGCGGGTGGAGGAGACGAGTAGAGGATTGTGGGGCCAGAGGTGAAAGTAAAGAGTGTTGGTTCGCGACTGCGTGGGCCGTTCCTGGGATTGGGTTTGAGGAGGTTCGAATGCTTCTTGGTATCATATGGGTCATCTTTGCGGATACTGCATGCAGTGGCAGCAGAAATGCTGATATAAGCACTCGTCTATCAAATAGTCATGAAACAGCATCAGAACATCTGTGTCTAAGTCCTGTCCATTGAGATCATCTTCAGTTCCTTCCCGTCTTCGCATCCTCTTCCCACTGCACCCCCGTCCATTCCTCCAGCCAGCCTACCTCGCCATCCTTAACCCCACGAGCCCCGCAATCCTTTGCACAAACATACATGATGATGGTGCCCCATTCCATGCCATCTAGCCCCTCCTCCTCAGCCTCAAGCTCGGCTATCGCTTGCGGCACGAGTTGGAGTTCGAAAACACGAGGCGCGGAGCAATTTGGGCAATGTAGTACCCGCGCCGCTCCATCTGCGTAGAGCTTCGTTGTGACTTTACTACTTGCAGGGAGTGTTGAGTGGTGGTTAGAGATAAGCCTGCCGACTGTATCGGTTTTGGAGTAGAGTAAAGGGACTCCTCCGAATTCGTATCGTAGGACTTGCTCCGGATTCTGAGCCAGCCTGTCCGCAAATTTCTGGAACGTCTTGTCTATTGTTGATTCGAAGGCGTCTTTGTCGTCGTCCTTGCTTCCTGAGCCTTCTGTGTCTATGTCGATGCCATTTTTCGAAGATGAGGATGGAGGATCGGGATCGAGAGCCTCGTAATCAGCGTCGAGGTAGTAGGCGGGATACGGAGATGGGAGTGATGATTGAGGAGGCCATGGCTCTTTGGCTGCTGGTTCGCGAGGAGGCGATGAGATGCGTGCTTTTTCAGCGAATGTTGTGGGTAGATCGGAAGATGGAGTCTGTGCCGGCTTCGAAGCTAGGGAGGAGAAAGGTGAGAGGGTAGACGACTGAGATTGGGCAGCGAAAGGATTGGAGTTTGGTGACTGGGAGGTCTTGGAGGTTGCGAAAGGGTTCTGACTTGAAGTGCCCGGGCTAGAGAATGTTGAATTAAATAGGCTGTTGCCGAGATTCACAGTTGGTGTCTCCTCTTTTGGCGCCTCTTGCAGATATGATTGATCTGCTGTCGTTTTCGACTTTCCAGCGGAAGACTTCGATATTCTGATGCCCCTGAAAGTCCTCACAGAGCCATGCTTCCTCCTGCAAGCCTTTCTTTTGCATCCGAAAACGTACAATTTGCGCTCGTGCCCATGAAACTTCTCAGGCAAATCTCCATTTAATTGCAAAAGCAGTGTCATCATGCTATTGCACGTCTTACATCTCGCCAGCTCCGCTGAAGGAGCGCTTGTATCATCTAGCCATGTCTAATTATCTTATTAGATGTACTCAGTCAACAAGCTGTCTATTATTCAGGAGGGGGTGTAAGGCTCACTGGATATCCTCCCAAATGGCTGAAGCCATCATCCGTAGGCTCCTTGGAAGCATAGCCCAATAGAACATTAGTGGTTGTGAAGCTTCTTGTGTTCTCGTCAGATGAATCACACTCATCTGGAGCCATAGTGGAGCTGTGCTGTGAAGCAAGTATTTCGTTCACACGAGATGGTATTCAAGCTTCATTCCATGCTTCAGCATTTTTTTTTGGAGACACTTGAAGGGTAGCGTGAAAACGTACATCACTTATTTATCCTTTTCCTTACCTTAAGGTAAGGAAGTGATAGAGAAGATAGGCAGCTAAGCCGGATCCCGTTAGAGTACCCGCCGGCTCACTTCATAAAACACTCTCTGACTATCTCTCTTACAAGTCTTTCACATGTCCTCCTCCGGAAATTATCATGGCATAGATTATATATAACTATCGTTAGCGGCTTCTCGCTGAGTGAGACATGAATGGAAGCTCCACAGAATTGCCTTACACTGTTGTAAGTCCATGCCCAGGTCTGGCAAGATTTGCAGAGGCAAGGGTCTGTCATCCTCATCAGTAAAATATAAACATATATTCGATTGTTTGAAAGCGCTTTTCGTATCTTTTCTTTTGCCGACCAGTCTATCTTCACCCTGGTACTTCTTTCTCCACATCGTCCCTCTCTTTCCACGGAGGTTCACATGAATTTGTTCTCTTGAACCTCTTCAGACTTGGTTGGCATGCAGCTCCGTGTAGCTTTCTCAGAATCATGGTCTTCAGTGTTCCGATCGATGGTATCACAACGGAAGAAGAGCAAAGAAAGCATGTCTGTGTCGATGTTGGAAGTAGTGATTACGTTCATGCAAGATAGCAAGGCATGGACGCTATTTGTTCTTCCGTCATTGCGCCCAGAGAAATCTATCAAGGCATTTTGACAACATGGACCAGATGAGAAAAAGAGACAAGAGCTTCATACCGATTTTGGAGAAGTTTGTTCGGTCCATGCGTTGCATTGAGGCACAGATGTTGCGAAGCTCGCTCTGTGTAGCTTTCCAACGAGCACAGATCAACCCCTTCCGAGCAAACAAAGCTGATCATCGGTATGGACCAAGAATAGACCATGTGTTGGACGAACTGTTCTGAGGTTTCCTAGTTGCAGCAACTAGTCAAGGGAAGGCAAAGTACGAATGGTGGATCTTTGGAAAGGTAGTACGGCACACTCAGCAAAGATCAAGCCCGAAAGACCCAGGACGAGGAGAACAAGGGCTTGCTGACTATGGATTCGAGATTCAAGCCTTTGACACGGTCGCAAACATGGAATGCTCATCAAAGTGTTCCATGTCGATTGGAGGCGGTTTGAAAGGGGTGCGGAGTTCTGTTTGTGCCGAAGGGGAGGAACGACGCTAGGCGATCGGCTTCCGCCGTGGATGTGCAGAAATTTCAAACACATAATCATTGAGCTCTCCAGCACATGATCTTGTTTGACTTCCAAAATGACTTCCGAAAGCAACATGACGCACCGCACGCCCAAAGACCGAGTCTTCGAAACGATGGATCTCTTACTGAACATCGTTTTCATGCTCTCATTCAGTGATCTTGAGAGCTTCTGTCTCGCCTACCCACTATGCCTGCCATTGGTCTACAAGTACCAAGTCTCGATTGCCGACCACATCATGAGCAACGAGCTTGTGAGCATGAGAGACCTCTTCAGGAACTATGCACCACCAAGACCCGCCAATGGACCACGAACATTCACCCTTCACCATGTCTACTGGATGCACCGTCGCCACGAGACCGCCAAGCATCTTGCAACGACCATCGTCACGAGATTCTTCGGACCCACCAGCCAAAAGAAACTCGAGAAGATGCAAAAATACTTGATCTTGCTCACCTATTACCTTGAGATGTGTCGTCACGGTCTGATGAACTATCCACAGGGCCGTTGGTACCCCGAAAGAGATTCCTCCGCGTTTGCCAACATTGAGGTGAACGTGCTTCGGGACTACCAAACGAGCCACAACACTCAAGATCTCCTTCGACTTTGTGGTCTATACAAACTCGTCTCTCAGATGCTACAGGCTGACCGTATGCGAGAGCTGTCCTGCTACTGTTATGGAACAGACAGAGGCTTCTCACGGCCCCATATGGCTTGGGACATACATGTGATCGTGCCCCAATTCCTTTTCCTTGGAGGCCTAGAAGCGGTCTGTGACAGCCTCATGCCTGCAGATCCTACGATTCGCCTCCAATACTTCATCTCCCATCTACGACGCATGCATGGATCGACGGGGGGCCAATGCTTCGAAGGCGTTGCTACTATTCCACTTCGCGACCCGCCAATACACGTCCTGCCCCAACCTATTGTGGCCTGGATCCAGAGGCTGCTTCCCACGACGGGGTGGGTTACTTCGCCTTTGATTCCAGGAATTCTGTACGAGCGTGGCATATCCTGCTTTGCAGCTGTCCAGACAGTCGACCCACTCGCTGTGTTTGACCATTACATAAAATCGGAGGACTTGGACGTGTAATTGGGGGGCTTGAGGGAGGCGTTCAAGAAGAGAGTACGGGCTACTGACTCAGGTGGATAGAGAGCTTGCGGATGTGCTTCATTGTCGATTCTTCAGGATTTTCAATTACGAGAAGGGGCATAGATAGTTTCTAGGCCGAGAGAAGGAGAGGAGAATCAAGACTTTACATTATGCTGATACGAGACTATCTACCTTGCCTGTTTCAATTTGCAATGCGTTTGTCAAACCATGCCATCTTTCCACGCACATCTCAGCGTAACAGTGCAGCACCTAGCCAGAGACATTAATGCAGTCCAACCCCTCGTCATCCTTTCCTCCACCCACACAACGTAGTTCCTTCACTTCATCGACGCACTCTGGATACTCCATGAAGCGAAGTTATGCCGCACTTAGATGACAGGGAATAGCTGAATGTATTTAGGAGTTGGAAGTAAGACCTTGTACTCCCTAAAGCGTCAGACAGCAGCAACGGTACCATTACATAGGCCTGCAGCTCAGGTGAAGTTGTTGGCCAAATACATAGCGTCGTGCAGTCCAATTTAAACGTCACTACATCTCCGCGGCGGTGCGTGTTGAAGTCAAGGACGGGACTTTTGTCACGGATGGGAGTGTAATGTATAGAGAGAGATATCTCAAGAGGTTGACTCTATACGGTGTGAAGCTCAAATGGATACTTTCGCCTCTTAGATGACCTAATGCTCAAGGGCAAGGCTTCCTTTTACAGCGTGAAGAGTACGATGAGTTGGTCTACTAGTGCTGCGTAGATGAATTGCGATTTGGAATGTGGACCTGCCATAAGTCTGTTCCTAAACAATGATTGAGGTAATCCATTGAGTCTTCAACTCATGGCTCTCTCTCTTGCGAGAGTGAACAAGGTGCTGGCAAAGACCTAAAAGTCTTCTTGAATGGAGCAAGCAAAGCAAGCAAAGCAAGCAAAGCAAGCAAAGCAAGCAAAGCAAGCAAAGCAAGAAAAAGCCTCAAGATGACGGTTTCATATAGACCAGAACAATGCATATATTCGTAAACGCTATGCCTTATTCAAAGAGAGCAAAACCCGCACTCCATCCAAACATGCAGTCCCCAAACACCATCCCAATGCACATAAGCCTTTTACCTGCCTCCACTAACTCTCTTACCCTTCTTCTTCTTCCCCTGCATCATATCCTGCATCTTCCTAACCAGCGCCTCCTTGATCTTTCTCTGCTCAGCCCAATCCTCTGCCATCTTCTTCATTCGATGAGTTGCGATGACCGTAAGGCCTAGCACCTTCAAAGAAAGTCGCTTAGGCCTAAGAATATTGTCCACGTTGCTTCGGACACTCTCACCAAGGCGCACACGAGGCGAAGCTTTCGGTGGGCCTGGTAGCATTTCGGCAAGCTGGTTAAGGTTTACTTTGTTACTAAAGGTCCTAAAGTCAGCATCGTCTTTCGGCAGGTAGTTTCCTCGAAGACTTACCAAGCCTCAAATTGTGCAATCTCTAGCTTCATATACTTCTTCTCGAAGATTAAGCCAGTTCGGAACTCCTCTTCCCTATTCAATTTTGCACGCAGCCATTGGATCTGCTTCGCTAGCCCTCGTAATTCCAGAGCATGCCTATTGACCATCTCCTCGCCTTCCTCTTCTTTGTTTGCATGGAGGCTGCTGACAGACATATTAGGGAATCGCACACGAGAAGCCATGGCTTTCCGCTCTTCTTCCCAGCTGAGTTGTTGGCGGGATAATTTGTCTACGGTGCGTTCGTAGTGAGTCTGCAGACTTTCTAGTTCGGCGGAGAGAGCAGCGGATCTGCCGCTCTGAGTATTACGCTCATCTCGAACACGTTTGAGCTGGGCTTGAAGGTCTTTCTCGCGGCTTGTTGCCGAAGCAAGCTGCTTGTCTTGAGCATTGAGCTGTACCTGAAGGTCCTCAGCAGTAAGTTTTGCGTCCTTGAGCATTTCGTGCAAATCCTTGCGTTCCTCGGCAATTGTCTCATCTGCCGTGATGGCTTGTCTATGAGCATGGAGGTCCTTTTCGAGAGAGCCTATACGAGTGCGGAGACGCGAGATGGTCTGAGCGGCGGTTGTGTTCTTGCTGAGCAGAGTTTCCTGCTCCTGGCGGATTTCGGCAATTTCGCTTTCGAGATGCTCACGCTGCTGCTCATAGGCATCGAGACTCGCTTGGGATTGGCGGTCTGAGTCGGCAAGTCGTCGCTGTAATGCCTTTAGTTCATCCTTCGACTTGCCTCGAGCATCCTTGAGCTGTTGTTGGGCATCGGTGACTTGGCGCTGCAACTCGATCAGCTCGTTTTTACGAGCAGAGCCAGCAAAAGATGACTGTGGCGACGCTACACTAAGTCGAGCAATCTCGAGCTCATGGGCTTGACGTTCAAGACGCGTGACTTTCTGCTTGAGCTCTCGAACGATGTCCTTCTGGGTAGCCTCACGTTGTAAGTATTCTGCTTCTTTTCTCCGAGCGACCGAAAGATCCTTCTGAATTATGCTCAACTCAGCCGCCGCCTCACTATGATCTGCATCACCATTGGCTTGAGTCTCGAGCTCCTCCACTTGGCGTTCGAGTCGCTGAATCTGCTGCTTTGAGGTAACTAACTCACGGTCTCGGCCTCCCAAAGCTGCCGAGAGTTGTCTTTGTAGGTCGCTGATCTCCGAGTTCAGACGTCCTTCTTCTGCGGCTGCTCTGCTGATCTCCACTTCCAATTCGCGCTCGACGTTCACATTTTTCTCAATAAGGCCATTACGCTCCTCACGGAGACGGCTAGCCTCACTCTCGAGTTTTAATTTGGAGGTTCGGAGGTCTAGCTTCTCCTGATCCAATTTGAAGGTGTCATCGACTTGGTTCTGCATCTGTTGAAGTTGGCTCCGAATCTCATTACGCTCTGCCTCGATCTCGGCAGATGAGGCCTGAAGTTTATGCAGCTCGAGGTTCGTGGTTGATAGCTTGTCCTGTAGGATTCGCTTGTCTGATTTGACTTGACGAAGCTGCTCTTCAGCAGTCTTAAGATCATTGTCGAGCTGGTGGTGTACATCTTCCTCGCGTTGACGATCTCCCCTGTCTTCACTACGAGCCAACTGCTCTTTAGCTTCCTCGAGCCGACACCTCAGATCTTTAGCTTCCTGCTCGACATCTCCAACCTCCTCTCTAGCCTTGTCAGCTTCTTCATCGAGACTTATTTGTAGTACCTCCACCTCATCCTCTAAAGCCTGGGCCTTTTCCTCAGCCTCTGAAAGCTCTCGCTGACTACTGCGGAGGTCCTCTTTCGCTTGCGATAATGCTGAACGGAGGTCGTCCAAAGTTTGCCGCTTGTCTTCGATATCGACATGAAGGTCCTGCACCTGGCGCTCAAGGACTGCTTCTTCGCTCTTGTGTCGCTGAATCTCGCTATCAAGAGCCTGCTGGAGCTGTGACTCTCGCCCAGATAGTGTGCCTTCTGTCTCTTGCAGCTTACTGATAGTTCGCTGAAGGCCGGCAGCTTGCTCCTCTGCTTTCTCTTTCTGAGACTGCAGGCTTCGTTTCTGACTTTCCCATTGATCTTGATAAGACGCATACTGACTCTCCTTTTCTTCAAGCTCTCGATGTAGGCTATCGATAGCCGTGGAAAGCCGGTCAATCTCTTGCTTTGCTTCGCTGCGTAGTTGACGATCGTTATCCAGAGCGTGCTGTCTTTCATTCTCAAGGCTATCCTCGAGCTCTTCTATTCTGGTATGAGCTTTGGTAAGGTCTGCCTGCAGCATTCTTGACTCCGCCGTCAGTGCATCGTGCCGAGCGTGGAGCAAGTCTTTCTCTTCAGACTTGCTTTGCATTTCCTTAACAGCTTCGACAGTTTGTTTCGTCAGATTCTCGCTCTTTCTTATGGCACTTTCATTCTCGTTCCGAAGAAGCTCATTCTGGTCTTTCAGGCGTTGATCCCGCACATCAGCGTTCTGTACAGCCTCCTGAATTCGTTCTTCGAGCTTCTTAACCTCTCCTATCTTATCGTTGAAACGTTCTTGAAGTTCATCGTGTTTTTCGCGAAGTACAGTAAGATCGTCCTGGAGCTTGTTCGCCTTCCCTTCAAGCTGTCGACTAAGGCCTTTAGTATTAATAGATTTGTTTGACATTTCATCTTGAAGCTTTTGATATGTCAGTACGCAACCATCTTTGAAAGCTGTGGAGAACTGTTACCTCTGCCAGGTCTTCTTCCGCTTTCTGCTTGGCTCTTTCTGCTTCCTGCAGCTCTTCTTGCGTCTCTTTTAGTCTAGCTGATTGCTCCTCGTGATCACTTCGTCCATTCTCAAGCTTCTCAATTCGTTTTCTGCTAGCCTCGAGCTCTGCGTATACCTCATCCAATTCTTCAGAGTCTCTACTGACTTGCTCTTTGAGCTTGTCAATTTCTTCGTCTCGCTGGTCAACCAGCCGCTCCTTCTCCCGAAGATCCGCCTCGAGATCTTCAATTTCGCCTCTAAGCTTGTCCAGCTCCTCACTATCACCTTTTGTAGCATCCAGCTTCAATCGCAGATCCTCAATCTCGGAGACTTTTGACGCGACTTCAATTTTCAGTCCTTCCAGTTCTCGAAGCACTTTTTCATCCGTCTGTTTTCGCTTCGCTTTGTCCTGGACTTCCTCAAGGTGACGGCGGTAGGCTTCCATATCGAGTAGAGCTTGGCTGAGAGCCTTCTTCATGCGGGCAAGCTCCCTCTGAATAGTGACTTTATCTACTTTGAGATCGGTATTCTCCTTCATTGCTGTCTCGTTATAGCCCGGTCCGGCCTTGCGCAGCGCCTCTTCCAGGAAGTGGATCTTTAGCTTAAGTCCGAAATTGTCTTTCTCAATCTTGTCGATGATCTGAGACAGGGTCAGCGACGTTTCTGGTACTAGTTCGTGACTCTCCAGGTGCACTTACGTTTTCCTGTTCCCGAAGTGTCATGACATTACCCTGGTCTGTCAAGACGCCAGTGGGATCCCTCTTGGGTAAGACAGCCAAGGGCGTTGACTGTGCACTACTGCTGGCGACCTTTGGTATGGGCGTTTCGTCTTCTTCTTCCAAGACAGAACTGCTGAAAAAGTCGCCTCCATACACACCTGAAGCGTCTGCTCGAGGTAATGCTGGGGTATTGCCACCTTTGTAGCTGGCTTTGAGAAATGCCGGCGTCTCTGGACCTCCACTGAGTTTGCCATTGCGTTCGAGATTCTTTCGTGCGACACTCTGTAGAAGGGGTGTAAACTCGCCCCGGCCAGGCACCGCAGGTAAATTCCGCCGATCTGAGAATGGTTCACGTGCTCGAGGTGTTTTGAGGCTGATACCACGCCCGTTACGCATCTGGTATGCAAGGTCATCTTTGCGTTTGAGAGGCGATAGGAGAGAATTTTTGACAGAAAAGTTATCCAGGTTGTGGTTATTGCTCATATAAGTCGCATTGCCATCAGTACGGGGTGTATCAATATAGGCCATACTCGAAAGGCCACAAGGTCTCTCGCCTCAAGACTTCAATCTCCTCGGAGTATCCTGTCAACTGGAGGAAGTTTGTATAGTCAATGCGCCATAGTGATGTTCATTGACCGTGTTGTGCTGGAGTAAATAAAGTAAACAACCGATTCACTTAGCGCGCTTTCAACGGGGCAAGTTTGCCGACTCAGCCTTATGCGAGCCTTTGGTGGCGACTTCTCGACTCCAAGATCTGAATTGCAAACGACCATCTACGGTCATTTTTCCTAGTCTATCAATTGCAATGAGAAAGCCCAAAGATGACTTCAAATGGTTTGGCGAAGGCTTTGATGGATTTCCGAAATGCTTACCCGAAGACTGCGTAGAGTATGCAATCTATGTAATAGATTTGAAGCTCAACGACTTGGAGATCCAGCAACACCTTCGCGAAGTGCAGGTTGCTGCCACCAAGTTCACTAGCGAGCTGTTGAAGGGATTCATTTGGCAGCAAGAATCGTTTCAGCTGGAAGTCAAACGTGAAGATGGCAGGCGATTATTGTATGGGCGCACTAGTTATGGTGACTCTGTAGACGATGAATGGTTAATTGTCTACATCCTGCGTGAACTGAGCAGACGATTCCCCATGATCTGGATCAGGATATCTGACACTGATGGGCAGTTTCTTCTGATTGAAGCAGCCAATGCTCTTCCTTCATGGATCAATCCCGAGATCGCAGACTTTCGCGTGTGGCTGAACCGTGGAAATTTGCTATTGATTCCCCTCGGAGACAGTGAGGTCAAGATGAAAAGAGTGGAGTCTGAGCCAAAGTCCTTGGATCTTCAACAAGCCGTCAAATATATAGAGAATCAGTCACCAAGCCTCGTCCATTCAGCAGCAATTGAAGCGGAAGCATTTTATCGCCTTCAAAAGTATCCTCAACAGATTTTGGATAGTCTCCATCATGCACTTATAACTATTCCCAGAAAACTTGCCTACATCCTTCATGATAGCCCTGCTCACATTAGCTATGCAGTGGAAGCCTTTTACCTGCGCGACCCTATAGCACTCCGATCACTACAAGCTACGTCTCCTAGTGTGCTTAAGTTTCCACCCTCAGATTTTGTCACAGTCTCTACGGCGTGTACAAGGGTAGGTTACGCCCAGATGAAAAGTCAACAATTCGATCCTCCGACTATATGGGCCGAGGCTTTGTCTTCCGAGCGCGATGTGAGGTTGCGGGAAAGTCTGGCCATGGGTATGAAAGTCACATGTGGTTTTGAGATGCTGATCTCTGATCCGCAAAACCAAGACAAGAAAGCTGTGCGAGAAATGAAGATACTTCTCGATGATCTACAGCAGGGGTCTGATGAGCTTCCTCGGGATGCGGAAATCTCCAAGTGGGGAAGGCGAGAAGATGATGAAAGGTGGCTGGACATCGACTTCACGGATTTTGAAAGAGAGCTTGGCGGGAAGCAAGCTCAATTCTCGCCTGCTGCGGGTGATGGCTTCGGCGACACGAATGCACAGGATACCCTTCGAAAGATGGTTTCAAGGTTCGAAGATTTCCTCAGTGATGACAATGCTGGTGCCGAGGGCGCCGAATACATGGACGACATGGATCATGATGATGACGAGGATAGCACGAGTAGCGATGATGGTGACACTGAGGGCGAGGACAAAGACATTAGCTTCAATGAAGGCGACTTTACGAGTATGATGAAAGAAATGATGGGCTTGCCGTCTGTTCAGGCTAAAGCTGAAAATAGCGACCTCTTTTCCAAGGGTGGCATCCATCAAGGTGAACAGAATTTCGAAGTTTCATCAGACGAAGGGGAGGAAAGAGAAATCCAACAAGCCATGCAAGCAGTCGAAACCGAATTGCGGGAAGCAGGGGCGCTAGACCTGGATCAGACGCAAACGCATGATGGCTCAAAGTCACAACCTAGTCTCATTCGTGCAAGCTCGGAAAGCCCAAATATAGAGACTACCGCAGAGGGCGGCCCGGATGGTGACGATCTGGACATCGATTTCAATCTCGCCAAGAACCTACTCGAAAGCTTTAAGAGCCAGGGAGGTGCGTCTGGACCTGGCAGTAACCTCATAGGCTTAATGGGATTGCGAGTACCACGAGATGAACACTCGGGACATTCATAGATCATGTGGTCGATGTCGGTTTGCGAAAGTATTGCCTGAGTGGCCCTATGGCTAAAAACAGAAGCTGCAAGAATTGCAAAGTAGCTTTTGCCCGGCTACGCGGGATGGACGTTCTAAGCATTTTCAGAGCCACTATCCCTCCGAAAGGGACGTGCAGCACACAGTGTTGAGCGTGTCTATCTCAAAGAAGAAGTTCGAAGCTTTTTCGGCCCCAGTTTTGGAAAAGCAATAAATTTTTCCATGCTGAAACATGATTACTGTGGTGTGGATGGAGCAAGCATTGACCATTGAAACCCTTGGATTTCTCTTCTGGTGCATCAGGCACAGCTTCGGGTCTCAACGCTGGTCACTAGTTGCAGATTCTTGATGCTCAGCAGAGACTCGATGCGGTTTCCTGAGCACTTGATCAGATAGCACAAACGACAAAAGAATTTTCTGGGATTCTATCAGACGTTTAAGCAGACATCATGATTTCCATCAAGTGCTCAAGTCCTCCGTATGAACACGACTCGACACAAACAGAATCACGATTCGATGTTGAATATTTGAGAGCGTTTCAGATTGTGCACTGGCTCTTAAACTATCAGCAAAGTTTATTTTGCATGATTCTCAATCTTTCGTTTATCTTTCGTTAGTAAAACATGACAAGTGGGCGTGTTGAGGTGTGGTTGAAGGAAGCTTCTAGCGTGGAACTTGCTGCGCAAAGATATACGCGCACAAGCGCCATCCTGTCATTTGGCCAGGAAGATTTATGTGACCACACTGAAGCCGAGCACTACGCAAACAGGATTTTGGATCCTCTGTTCGGCGAAAAGTTCGGCAGCAGCCACGAGAGAATAGTGTGGGTGCTTGCATTGGAAAATTTCCGCAATTCTGAATTCTCTCCAATAACATTTTATGCCGGTGATGGATTTCGGCTCGCCTCGTGTCGCAAGCCTTGGTCCATCGTGAAATGGAACATCTGAAAACCTGCCCTGTATCAATTGGCAAGCTTCTATTACTTTAGAAGCACTTGAACATAGCTTTGGCTTTGCTCAAGTCAGCCCCGTTCTGCCCCTTCAAACATTTCTACGCCAGATCATTGGGCTAACCCGTGCGCCGATCTGAAACGTGAAGACGGCAGGCCGCATATAGTTCACTTGACGAGGTCTCGTATGCACGCCCCTCCTAGAAAAAATGGCCCCACCCTGATCAGGGCCGTCGACGGCAGCGCCGTGGTCTAGGGATCTTGCCAAGAAGAGGTTTCTGTCGATAGCCCTGCGTATGTCAGGTCCAGGCCATGCGCTCCACGCGCTGCCTGTGTCGTGCGCATATAATTCCCCATGATTTTGCTAGACCTAAAGACGCCTCTTTTTGCATTTTTGCATGGCTGTCATTCCTTCGGAGAATTTCCATTCCTAAATAGATTCTACTCCCCATGTTCGTTGCCTTTTCCAACCGCCTGGCTACCTCACTCTAATCTCAGCTCTTGTGAGCTCCTGTAGCCCAATACTGACTGGTGATTATGCCTCCTCACCCATCCTATGACTTTGATAAGGTATGCAGCCAATGCTTTTCACACGATTTCAGGAGATTGACATCAAATAGTCGCCTATCGATGCGCTGGACTATGGAGGTCTTCAGCTCGATACCCGGGCGAAGGAAAACCAGGACGCGTATCTAGATGACTCCAAACCACAAGCTTTTTTAGATGACGACTTTGACAATTCAAACAATTATCTCAACGAGAAGCAAGCGCATGCAGGCGTAACGGTTCGAGAAAATCTCACTCCCGGATCTCCAGACTCTGTAGAGAGGACATATGGACCTCAAGTCAGTCCACTCACACCAGGAGCTCCTAGTCCTAAGAAATATGATGAACCATTTGCCTCGCCACTTCCGCCACCTCCTCCAAAAAGGCGAATTTGCGGTCTACAGTCACGGCACTTTTGGGAGCTATTTGCGCTAGCTCTGATGGCTGTGGTAACAGCAGCGGTTGTCGGCGGAGTAGTTGGTGGATTGAAGATGCACAAGGGGACTTCTGCGTCTGGATCATCATCCACGGCAGCGCCGCAGGCATCAAGTAACAACACAACTCAGTCTTTCGTAGCGTTGCAGTGAGCGAAAGTCCGATAGGAAGAAGTATGATTCGTAGCTGACATGTTGGAACTGCAGGGAGTCAGATGTGCAAGTTGGCTCAGCACTATGCGTCGTGACTTACGACGAGGGTCCGCCAGAAAGCTTTGAGGCTCGGCAAGCTTTTCGAGTCTACTTTCAGTCGGCCCATGGTAATATTAAAGAATCCACTTCTTACCATCTTGAACCGTGGTCAAGCGCCCTGTAAGTTGAATCCAAGCAAGCAATTTATGGCACGGCTAACAGGAAAATAGCCCAATTTTCACCGACGCGGTCAATAACTCTGGGCTTGCGACTGTTACCTATTTGAATCCGTGGCTCAGCCAGGTGGTAAGGATGTCGTGAGCTTATTCAATTTCTCATTACTGAACTATGATAGGGAAGCATTTTCTACGTAGGCGCCAACGGGCTTCTTCAAGAAAAGAGAAAGATTTACAATGACACCGGCTTATGGGAGCCTGGGACATTGAACAATTACACTATAGCAGCCATTGGAAACATCACGATACCCGAAGGCAGCAACGATCCATTGAATGGCTGGGACAGCTATCGAATGGCAGCAGTCTATTCCAAGAATTTCCGTTCCGGCCCTGGTACTCGACTTTTCTATCATTCGCAGCAGTTGAATGGGACTAGCTATGTTCAGGAGTTAATCTGGTATCAGGGTAACGATACCTGGGCATATGGCTCAAAGTTACACACCCCATGGCCAAATTCGCATCTGGCGGCTACCATTGACGAGAGTACGAAGATTTTGAGATTGTTCTTTTCTTCGGGTAATAATACCCTGCAAGAAATGTGGATGGATTTAGCAGACCCCAACAGCGAGTACACAGATGGTATGAGACTTGGGAACTGACATCTCTTCAGCTATACTGACGTAGACCAGGGCTTACTATCAATAATCTCCTTGAGCATGACAATGCTGACATAGCTGCCCTTTCCGTAAATGGCACAACGTATATTTATCACTATGCATTCTCAAACCAGACTGCTGAGGCTGGGATCCACGAGTTGATCATCACTGGGACCCCTGGCTCAGTGAACAATCAAGAAGCCTACAATCTCAGCTCGCCGTTCGTTGTCAGTCCACAGCTGAACTTCAATAAAGAAGAGTCGTTTTATCAGCCCATAGCGGTCTCGAATACTGCGGTATCAGGCTTGGACCCAGCAGTATATGTTTTTTTCGCCGACAAGATCTCAGGAGATCCGACAACGACTGCCACTGGGTACACCGAATTAGCGGAAATTAGCAGACCGTTCAGAAATTCGACTTGGCCAAGTGCTGACCAGCAGGTAATCGACTTGGGAGATAGTAATTCGGATCCTGAACCATGAGCAAGGTTCTATCAAGGGCTATTATGTATGGAGTTCAACGGAAAGAACTAGATGGCCTTTGTGGTGATTTTCTTTTACTAATGCTACCATGTTTAATGATACCAATGTTGCTCAGTAACGAGTGTACATAGCTTCACCTTCTCATAAAGTCAAATTGTTGCCACCACGACACATAGAACAGAACATTCATGTAACGCTGCAGTATGTATACATTCATCTATAAGATGAGCGCTTAAGCACAGCATCTGAGCATCAAACCTGAAATTTAGTAGGCCAACTACGCTAGGGCTAGTCAGGAAACGTGTGAGAGCCTCGGCTCTTGGATTCCAGCTCGATTCCTCCAATACCAACAGGTATAATCTCCCAAGCTGCAAGAATCCTACTCCTTCATGGCTCAAAGTGATGCGAATCAGCTAAGCTGGATCGAACGTATCTGGCGCGAGCCTTCTGGCCCTACAACAGAGACCGGCTGGCCTGAATATCTCTGGCGACATAACATTGTCTCAATCAGCATTGCCGCTGGAACCTGCTACTGGCTTCTTACTCGTGCCTAAAGCCATCTTTCATCAATTTCCGTAAGGATGGACGCCCGAACTAGCCAGCGCCAAACCCCTGCGAGGTCATGGCGTGATCCTCCGCTGCGACGGATATTCTTTGCGCTTGCTGTGGGCCTTTGCGCTGGAACATGGCTACTCTGGCCTGCGAAAACTGACCGAGAGCCTCATGTGTTTTCTGGATTACCGAAATCAGCTGTGTGTGATGCGAATCGACCTGTTAAGAGCGTGGCCATCGTTGGTAAGCGCTTTTGCCAGCCCAACAGTCAAATTACAAGTTGACAGCTTTCCAGGTGCGGGATCAGGTGGAGCTTCGGCAGCCTACTACATTAGCCAGTTCAAGCATCCATGCGATAGAGTCAACATCACTGTCTACGAGCGCTCTGACTATGTTGGAGGTCGCTCGACGACTGTCGACGTCCATGATGACCCCACGATGCCTGTTGAGCTTGGTGCCAGCATTTTCGTTGAAGTGAATAGAAACCTTGTCTCGGCTGTCAAGAGATTCGGACTCATTGCCGAAGGGTTGTCGGCCAATGAAGTGCTATACCTTCCACACACACTGGGGGTCTACGATGGTCAAGATTGGGTCTTTAGAAGTAGTGAAAGCAGCTGGTGGACTACACTGAAGATATTATGGAAGTATGGGATGGCTCCTATCAAGACCCAGAGGTTAATGAAGGAGACCACTGGGAAGTTCTTCAATATGTATGACAAGCCGGTTTTTCCCTTCAAGGACCTGTCTCAGACAGCCTATGATTTGGGGCTGACGGAGATCACGTCGTCGACTGGGGAGCAATTTCTGGATCAGAAAGGCATAGGACCTCCATTCTCTACGGATATCATACAAGCAAGTACACGCGTGAATTATGCGCAGAACCTGGACAAGATCCATGGGCTTGAAGCCATGGTAAGGCACTTTTCGATGTTGCTCGGCCATGTTTGAGACTTCTCATGAGAAGTCTCAAGGCATGTCTTGACGCATGATCACGACCTTCTACGTCATACCTGATTCCGAGACACATCTCACTGCCTAAAATTTGATGTGGAAAGAGGAACGCTGACTCTGAACTCTACTAGGTGTGCATGGCTACAGACGGAGCGATGTCGGTTCGAGGAGGCAACTGGCAAATTTTCGACAACATGCTCAAAGCATCTGGTGCAAATGTCCAGCTCAATACCAGTGTATCTTCCGTCAATCGGCAACCCAATGGTACCTATGCAATTGACGCTACCTCACCTTTTGCCCTGATAGAGCCTACCATCCATGATACCGTCATCCTTGCAGCTCCTCTCCAATCCTCGAATCTCACAATCAGCCCAAGCCCCCTCAACCCACCGCCAGTAATCCCTTACGTTCGCCTCCACGTCACTCTGTTCACCTCCGCCCACGCCCTAGACCCACAGTACTTCAATCTCGCCTGGATGGACCAAGTACCAACCACAGTCCTCACCACCAAACCTAGCCACCTTGACCAGCTTCCCATATTCTTCAGCATCAGCACCCTTCGCCTACTTCACAATCCCAAGACGGGAGAGCAAGAATACCTCTACAAAGTCTTTAGTCCGGAGCCTCTTGAACAGTGGTGGCTGAAACGAATAGTCTTAGCTAATACTGATGAGGCAATTACGTGGAAGTACGAGAAGGTGTGGCATAGCTATCCTTACCTTGAGCCGAGGGTTACCTTTGAAGACATTCAGCTTGATGAGGAGGGGAAGGTGTGGTATACGAGCGGAATTGAGAGCTTTATCAGTACGATGGAAACGAGCAGTCTCATGGGAATGAATGTCGCAAAGTTGGTCGTTGATGGGTGGGGAAAGGAGACGAGAGAGAAAGATGAGCAGCAGACGATACAGCATGAGCCGGGGCGTGATACGATAGCTGACGCCGAATTATGATATGCTGCTGGGGCAAGATAGGCTGTTTGCTATTGGCGTTAGGAGAAGAATAGATGCCACGAGGTATACGAGGCTCTTCGACCGGTGCTCCTTGGAAGATTGATGTGCAGGTCTATATAGTGGATTTGTAGACTTACAATTCTCACGACTGTTGTGATCTAGGCCATTCGCCTCTCAAGTTGATCGTAGCTTGCCGTTGTTGCTCTCTCAGCGTGTTACGATCCGGGACGTCGACCAGCCTTCACATTGTATGGCTTCCTTGAGGCTGTTGGGGGACCGTACAAGCGACGAGAATGCACCCGAAGCTCGCGCTTACATGAGCGGTTTTCTCTTGATATACAACAGAGGCTGATCACCCCTCTTGAGTGTTTTCGTCCTGGAGGGTGAGCATAATCAGATTTGTATAGTCTAGTGCAAAGATGAATCTTTCCGTGTCCTCGTCTTTACTCGTCCCTTCCACCAGCATCACTCGATCTTTACGAATTCACAGGTAAGTAGTTTTCCGTGGCAGACTGCCAACAAGCTTTCAAATGCCTTCCATCAGGACTGTCAATGATCGCTCGGGCTATTGGGGATATTGCCCCCCAACATAATCCTCATCGACTACTATACAATGCTACGCATGGTCGGTTGATTCACACATCAGCCTTGTATAGGTCTCAGAGTGTGCACGATACACATCTAGGTGACTTCTAGGCACTTGCGAAATCATATTCCATGCATCTGGTTCATTAGCGTCGGATTCCCAATTCGGGTACTTCGAAATGCGAGATATGGCAAGTTATCTGCTGGACGACTGCATTTATTGCCGAGACCCAGGAGAGTATATCACAAATAGCATTGCCAGTGCGATCGACTATGTGATCCGTCCCACGACTGGGGCACAGAATCCTACGTGGATCTGTGGAATCCAGGATATAGAGCGAGATGTCTCTTCCGTCATTGTCAGTAACGTTATGCATGCACAGAGGGGAGTGCCACGAGGAAGCGCTGCGAGGGCGAACATGAGACGAAAATTCTCTATTACTTGGACGTGGATTAGTGAATGGAACATGCTGATTCTGCTACGTGGTGGGATTCACCAGGTCAGGTCTCAGGTGCAGGTCTTTGGCTCAAGGGGACGAGTGAGGAAGGGAGGTCTATGTCGCCGAGCACTAGTGTCACGGTTCAATTTACTAGAGGCAGCAAAAAGTCGGGTACATGGAGGCAGCGCTGAGGTGCTCTCGAAGGGGAGTTCGGATGAAGATTGAAGGACAAGGCTTTGGGGACATTCCGACTGCTATCAAAGCTACTGGACGCGGGTATCGTCTTGATAATAATGAATCAGCGCTTGAAACGAATATTCCTCAATCATGGAACATATAATGGGCAGGCAGCCTTTGACAGAGGTCGACTCTGATTGGCCGCCCCACTTTTAATGCCAAGAACAGGCTTGAGATCTTAGTCATCCACAAGCACTTTCGTCCCATACGTTATTCCCAGTGATATAACGCAACACGAAGTCCAGTCAGTAGAGCGCACAGCCTTTGCATCATCCCGTAGGCACCGAACTGTCCTAGCATCGCCTATCTTGCAGTCCCTTTGGAGCCATGCCTTTATCTCGCTATGAGCGTCTACGCGCAGCTCTCAACAATAAAAGAGACTATCATTACCATCCACTAGAATCAACAGAGCATCACATACGCCTGCTCTCCATTGTTCCATCAGACTCTTTTACCGATCCTATCGTCTGTGTGATGGATGAGGTCAGCTTGGATGATAAGCCTCACTACGCAGCGCTCTCATATGCGTGGGGTGAGCCGGTCTTCGACAGCACGATCCTATGCAACGGTCGCCGGATCTCAGTGACTTCTCACTTACGATGTGCTTTGCAGCGTTTCCGTAACTTTGGCGGCGACATAATATGGGTGGACGCTATCTGCATTGATCAGGCCAATACTATCGAGCGAGGCCAGCAGGTGTCTCTAATGGGAATGGTCTACAAACAGGCTACTCACACCTTCGTATATCTTGGCGAGTCGTATAACCCGAAAGATCACCTGCTGGCTGAGCTGGCAGCCCGCTTGAGCATTTTCGATAGCTTGTTAGATACCTCCTATGATGCGATTCCCTATGAAGAAGCCCAAATCAAGAAACGTATTGAGTCGTCTTCTGACATTCCGGTAGAGGAGCGCTCGGAGTGGCTGTCTCGCTGTCTCCATCTATTGTATCTGAAAGATGCTGGATACCCTGGTGAGGAGAAATGTGATCTGGCCTCCGTCGGTCTACCGAGACCAGACGATACGATTTGGTCCGCACTTGTAGGAGTCTTCGAGCGTCCATGGTTCACACGTATGTGGGTATGTGCAAGTTCTACAGGGCTGTCTTCCTTGGTCTTTGACATGCAAGAAGCTACGTAGAGGTCATCGATTGCAGTCAAAGGTTTTTGCCCTTTCTCAAATCTTATATTTCACAATCAAATATTTATAGTCCCTAAGAGACAATACTGATCACGAAGTAATCACAGGTTATCCAGGAATCGATACTTGGCCCACATTTAATCTTTGTACTGGGTTCTCATTTTATAGATATGCACAGTTTCGTGAATGGGTACAGCATGTTCCTACTTTCCGGCCTCATAAATCTAACAATAATGGGACAGGCAGGTATAACAGGTCAGTCGTTTGCTGAAGAGATCCTTCGTATGAGAAAAGAGCAACGGAGTCCTAAATTGTTGCAATTAATTAATATATTTCAACGGGGAAAGACCACAGATCCCCGAGATATGATCTACTCGCTGCTTGCGATGGTAAGAGCGAGTGATTTACGTACGGCACCGTCCGTTGACTATTCGCAACCCGTCGAGTCGGTTTTCCATCAATATGCTCGATGGTGTATCGATGTTAACGACGGAGCAAGATTGCTGATGTGTGCCTGTAGAGTACGATCCTGTGAAGCTCAAGATATGGTAGGGATGCCATCTTGGGTACCAAATTGGACAGATAAGGAAGATGCCCTCGTCAGGTTTTGGCTCAATCAAGGAGATAAGACTGACGAAGTGGTGACTCCTTACGCAGCGGATTCAAGGGCGTCTAACATTTATGTCAAGCAGAATCAGCAGTGGCTTGGTGTCAAGGGTATTATGATAGAGCCAATCGATCGCCTTGGCCCTCGAATAAAAAACGCAAATGGGAGGAGTATCCCTGGGCGCGAGGAGTTGCTTGAATGGCAATCTCTGGTTGAGAACATGTGTCGAGAGAGCTGTTTTTTCACAAAGGAGAGCTATGCAATGGCGCTTAGTGCAGACTTCCGACGATACGGTTCAAAAGCAAGAGATGCGTACAATATCTTATACGCGAACGTATTCGAGGCACAACACGCTAATTTCCTGGCTGATCAATATGCGCGGGTAATAACGACACTAGCCGTTGATCACATTTTTTGTCTTACTCATATTGGGCTTGTAGGTTGGTAAGTCTTTCCTAGCCAAAAATCTCCCTAATCTGGGACCTTTCGGGGGTTTCGAGACATGTTTTAGGTGTATACTTTGGGTAGCATACCCTTCTAATGTATCTCATCATTCCTTTTTTAGCTGAAAATCACCCTGATCTGGAGGTCGCGAGACATGTTTTAGGCGTATCCTTTGGGTGGCATACCCTTCTCAAGTGCCTTATTACTCCTGACACATCTATGAGTGGCAATGCTGACGGCGAAATGGCGAATAGGGTGCCGTTATTTGCGGAGCCTGGCGATCTCCTTGCCATTTTCCTCGGTGTACCTGTTCCCTTTGTCTTAAGAAAGGTCGAAGAGTCTCGATACACACTCATAGGAGCTGCTTATATCGAGGGTATGATGAACGGAGAAGCCCTGGATTGGGATGGTGCAGAAGTAGAGGACATAGTCTTGGAATAGGGAAAGATGACAACGAGCCATGACATAAGCTATCAGGCTTGGGCGAGAGTTGAGCACTTTGGATCTCCAGATCTTTCGGGTATAACTTCAAACCTAGCCTCTCGGTCGCAAAACACCAACACAAATGATCCTCAACTTTCAACCTTGAGCACCTACCAAAAGCAGAGCGCTACCGTGCACAACACGTACTCGGAATGTCCTCCAGATGTGACCTTGATGCTCAGTGGGATTCGGAATGGCGGACTATGTGGCATTCTGTCGGTCAGGTTGGTGGTTGGACTTGGCTGAAATGCTGGGGTGTTTTGGTGTGGTGTAGTCCTACCGTTTTCTTGTATTTGATAGATGAGCACGTAGAGGAGTGTGGATATCCTGGGCGAGTTGTTGAATTAGGGAGGGATGACCATCGCCGGTGCGCCAAAAGATTGGTAAGATGCCCCGTGTATAGATGTTTGAATATCTCCTCGATGAAAGCATATATGTGCTATTGACATATGTACCCCCCCTTAAACTAAAGCCATTGCTTCCTTTGTGTCTCACAATGAAGTCTGTGATAAATAATACACCTAATTCCCCAAACACCATAAGCTATGCACCACCCAATCCCCACAGATCCACTCTCAATCAAAATCATCCCTATTAACCTGATAACTCATCACCATCATCCACAGCAAAAACACACTCCCCACAATATAAAACGCAAACGCAGCTTTCCAATCATTACATATCCCCTGTGTCTCCAACCACGCCAACGTCGCTTGCCCATCACTCAATCCACTACTCGACTTGTATAACTGGCAGTAGAAATTCACACTGCCAGTAGGTCCGTAGAGCTGGATAGATGTTTCTATGAGGCCGGTGAGGAAGAGCACGAAGAGGATGAAGGAGCCGAGCATTACGATGCCGGGGAGGAGTTGCCGTTGGGCGATTAGGCCGAGGATGATGGCGAGGAAGAGGAGGGTTAGGGCGCCGGTGGCTATTGAGTAGGGGAAGATCCTGCAGACATCTTTCGTCAGTAATCAATAGCGAGGATTTATGATGGTGGAAGAAGAGAAAATTGCATACCAAGGCACACCAAGATGGAATTGTGATTGAACGGTCATGAAGTAGGCGAAAATGCCGAGGATTGTCGCGCCGGACGCTATCATTACTATGAGCCAGGCATTGAGCTGGGCTTCGGGCCACATGTATTTCCGCCTGCGCTCGATGAGCCGGACTACTGTCTCGTTTGCCATGGCGGGTAGGTAGAGGGGTGTGGTGGTAGGAAGATTTGCTCGAGCTCTAGGACGTAAGAGGGCGTGCTTTTTGTTTAGCACTCAAAGTAGGGGCTGTGGAGTAGATTCTTGGGCAACTTCGTAGCGCTCTTTCGCGCGGTAGGGCCGTGGTGGAGGTGCTCGAAATTTGGGGGCGCAGGTGACTTCAAGCAAGTCTCTGTCCAGCTTGGGAAGACGCTGCGAGGTGGCAACGGCGCCTCGAACTTCAAGAGTCTTTTCGAGTAGTATGTATGTTGCCTTTCATTCAATTGCTCACTATCCTGAATTTGTAAATAATTGCGAGGTGATTGGGCACCAAGTCTGAAGATGCACGCAGATGTGTACGCTTGTGATTCGAGGAAGTCGCCTGTTGCGCAGATTGATCGCGACCTTATTTGCGCTGAGTCTTGGAGGACAATAAATGTTTGAGTATCATCTCGGACAATTGCAGATGATGAGGAAGCGATGAGGAGCACTGAGCCCCCAGAGCATTGCGTCAAGGAACTATTTGGTGATGTCTTGGCGGGAGAGGTTGGTCTTTTTTTGGTGGCGGGGAGCGCCTTGGCGGGCTTGGCTGATGGCGGGAAGGGCCTCGGCTGGGGCCGCTAAGCAGCCTTGCAGCGGGACAGGGGTCTTCTCCGCAAATCTAGGAGGACTCCATAATCACAGCTTTATAAGAATTCCAGAATAGCAGCGCATAGTGTATCTCGTTAAGGTTGACCAATATTAGTCTAACTTGAAGAATCGTTCTCCATGCTTCTTGCTTTTCCTCATACATCGATCACATAATTCCTAACATTCACAATGGGTCAATCGGTCCACCTCATGACTGTTTAGCTTTCATATTCCTTTAAGACCTGCCTCAAAAGGGCACAGAGAACCGGCCATTCCTCTCGTGCACATCCCCAGACCCAATTATCGGAGACCAACTTGATCCAATTGTCAATACGTTTGTCCAGAGAAAGCGCACGTTCTTTCATCTCGGCAGTGTCACCATGTGTAAAGCAATCCTTCAGGTAAGCTGTGATGTCTTTGTGAATGCGTTGCCTCAACTCCAGAATATTCCTAAAAACCAAGCGGTGTTCTGGTGGAAATCCATCATCATCATCGTAGCCCTTGAAGTAGTTCACTAGCTGCCAGGTCCTCGAAGTCTCATACCAGGCAATGCCCTGATATGGTGGGTATCTCTCACCCTCCCCAATCCCTTGCTTCACTTGACCTGCCATAACGAAAGCCACGAGCTTCACAAAAGATCCACTCGTTGGGAGTTCTTCACATAACATCTGCACTACGTACTCTGGGCACCCTAGCGTGGCTGCGACAAAGAAAGCCGTTAATTCGTACCTTCTAATTTGGCGCTCGAGTCGCATCAAGACCTGTGGCTGGCACAGAATGGTGCCGTCTGCATGAAATGCGTCCAGGTTCTGTGTGGTCGTTTTGATCAAGTCCTGGAGCATATTGAGTAGGTCAAGCAGACCGGTGCCATGTAGGTAAGTTGCATCCACATATTCCAGGTTGGTGATTTCGTCCATCAGCCCGTTGGTCTCGACTTTAAGGCACTCCAGAGTTTCCTTGCTACTGTTGCCTGAACAGTGCAGAGTACTAAGATTTGAAGATGGCTCAGAGCAATCCGTAGTATTTGTAGCGAACGTGAACGGTGTCAGATTGGGTGACCCGTTGGAAGAAATGTTTGAACTGCTGGCTGACGAACCCAGGACTGGCCAGGTGACGGCGTGAACCGATAAGATTATAGCCAGGAAGAACATAGTAAGCGAAACTAGAGAAGGCTTCATGATCGAGATCTGTGTCTGTTTCAAAGGTGTACTGATGGAAGACAAAGATTGAACTGAGGCCAAAATAAATAAAAAGTAGCTGGAGACTGCCAGATGAAGAGGGGAAATTGGGGGCGTGCATATGATTTCAGGCTCTCTGGCTCAGTGTTATCAAGGTATTTCGCCAATCGGGAATCGGTATTTCCGAGATTCATCCAATCTTTATAACCGTATGACAAAAACACTAATTACGAAGTTCCCGCGACAAAATGCATGCTGGAAGTGAACATGATACCAATCTGACAACACTGAGCCTGGGACCAAGAATTAAGCTCGTACGGTCCAAAGCAGATTTCTAGGACATCTACGTCCCACACCCTTCGCCCTCAATACCTTAGCGGCTGGAAGTTTCTGTGTTCTCCAGAGTCACAAACGGCAAAAGACCCGTTCTCATTCAAGATCTTGTGTCTTATGACGCAATTCGAAGTCGCATTGCCTCTATGTATCGAAACGCAGCAGTTTTGAGCCGAAAGCAGTAAGTATCACAGATCGCGCGATCTGTAGGAGCAAACATCAAAGTCCAATTGGAACACCGAGCCATCCGAAGGCAGAACATTTTCTTTCCATTGACGTCTTCTCAGGATGCATCAGGCTACACCTGGTGAATTATACCCATGAATTTGTAGCGGTCTTCCAGTATTAGTCTTCCCAGCTTTTCAAACTCTTTAAGATCCCATCGAACTTGAAAATTTGACCAATTTTGTGCAGGTCAAGGAAAGTCAGGCTCTATGACACTTGGTAACATGGAAAGGAATACCGCGAAGCTAGGCGGTGAGCGACATGATTACCCGTCCCCCGTCCGTTGACCACATATTAATAACCAGGGTTTTACTGCAGCCTCTGGTGTCCATAGAATGTCATTTTGAATACTGAGCTCCGTTGCAAACTGATTCAGGAATAGATCCTCGTTCTGAGAACAGATAAAGAGCGCAATACCGGTACCCAGGATCGGCGATATCATTTTTTATCCTCTGGGCTCAACAATTTCTTGCACTAATAGGCGGTAGACGGTAGAGTCCCAGTCTTTTGTACTGGAGTCTTCTTACCATTAAGCGCACAATTTAGAGATTGAGGTACTTGATAAAGTCTACCGCCTCTTGGACTCTGACCCATTTGTACTTGACCTTGTAAGGGACATACCGCCAATCGACCTAGTATTGCAAGTAGCGCATTGTTGCACTCGCTTGTTTGAGCCATCATGTAGAATACTATTAGGAATCGATTCTCCCAATTCTCCCAATTCAGTGTCCTTCAGGCGCACGACGAGATGTCTTACCTCTACCTAGACGTAAAATGAGAAACACATGCTTCGATATCTCTCCTGGCGCCAGCGCCGGTTCCTCTTCATCCCCAGTCAGTGTCTTTGAAGGGCTAGATGGCCCTATTTCATCGGCCGGCTCAGCTGCAGGTCTCCATACTGGCGTATGTCTGCGGGAGGAACGGACTCCTCCCCTTGCCCGGTATTCTTGTCGTCCTTCTTTCCCCACTAGGCGCCTTCGACGGGCTTAATGCGCCTAGCTTGTCGGTCGGCTCGGTTGCAGCAGGCGGTGGTAATGATGGTGGTGTGTCTTCACGGGATTTTCTCCCCCTTGCTACCCTTATTGTCCTCTTCCGCACGATTCAGTATGCGCAACAACCCTTGTTGCGTGCAGCCTCCTGATTCCTCATAGCCCTTCTGCTTTTGCAGCATTCAGGTGTGTAAAGCCAGCTCGTTGTTCAAATCAAAGGCAATCTTGAGTATCAGCCTGCTCCAAAACGCACTAAGACGGCCTGAGAGCCTACGATCGTCCCCCTCTTTGCTGTTCTGAGTCCCCGCATTTGGCTATTGCGAAGGTTTAGGCGTGATACATGATGGTCAGAGCTTTGCTACCAGAGACAGAATGATCAACTAATTCTCTAATTAGTGTATCGGAGAGTACAGCTCCGAAGAAATGTAGATACAAACATAGCGGCTAGCATCCAATCAAGCAATAGGCAGTTCTCGACATGAGGATAGTTTATCACGTGACTTGACCGGGGATGCGACATCAGCTAGCTCTACGCTAAAAGGGGGCGGCTAGCTGAAAATGGCACGCCTTACTCTATGAAGTAAATCTACCTGCACCTCACGCGTCGTACGCGAAAAGATCTTAAGTTTAAAACCCACCCGCAACGGCCATTCATAACACAGGCCAGCATGTCTTTTCCACAGCCTCGCACTATTGCCACTGCATTGTCGTCACGGGGCCTTGCGCTCATGACGTAGATCATCTTTCACCGATCCTTGAGATAAGACTACTCAATGGCTACACCATCAAGGCCTTCAGTCGCTCGACAACCCTCGCGAGTGCCCGGCGGTTTTGATACTGACGATGATCTGTCTCCCATCAAGACATCTTTTGACGACGGAAGCCTTGACCAGGTCGATGCGCCTCTGCGGTCGCAGGCCGACCCGCCACACATCGACGAAAGTCTGCTCAGCGAGGATGGGAGAAGCTTGGAAGGGGGGGAGGGAGATACCTATCTACAGGAGAGGGAGATGAGGAGACGGCTTGAAGATGTAGATTCAACGTTCTTACCAGAAATCTCTCCAGCAGGCCAGGCCCGGACGGTCGACTCTTCTGCGTTTTCTCGTCGTTATCCAACTTCGCATGCGCCAGAGTTTCCACCAACCAATGAGTCACAGATGTTGGATGTGGAGGATGAGGGCAGGTCACACTCGCCGGCCACCCCGCCTGACTCGTACCAGACACCTGCTCCTGGGCGCTCAGCATTCCCATCTGGCAGAAATTCTCCAGAAACAGCTATAGATCATGGACACTACAATACTTCGTCACTAGAGACGATGTCTTCTTCACCCACTGCTGCAGCTGCTGCGCGTACCGTTTCCCGCGCCGTGTCCATGGCATCCATAGATGGAGGGTACGAGACAGCGGACGATAGTAAAGGAGGCATAATGCTGGAGGACCTGGGGAGTGATTCAGCGACGGACCATGTGAAAACCCCACGAAGAACTCATGCCGAATCCGCTTCATCGAGAGCAAGCTCGCCTACTCCTACCCAAACCCAAGCAGTACGAGAACCTTTAGAAACAGCCAATGGTGAAGATACCGATATTGGCTCTCTGCGGGAAAACAAGAGACCGAAGTTCCTTAATAGTCGCATGGCTAGCCAGAGTTCGTCGTACTCGTCTTACACTACAACGTCTACAGAGGGAGGTAGTGACGTAACGTTGGGAGCAGATTTTGCTTTGCAGTCAGGCGGCGCAGTGCCGCAGAGAGGATCTCTCACAAGCAGACCATCAGACTTTACTCGATCCATTAGCCTTGGTAGTATGGCATCCGGTATCTCAGACCTCAGCGATCGGGAGGATAGAATTAGGTCTACCGAAAGCAACTTGCACACCCTCGATGAGGAGGATGATACTATAAAGGAAACCACTATGGGGACAGGAGAAGAGTCGGTACCAGAAACGCCAAGGCCTACCAGTGGACGGTTGAGTACACCCACTGATACAGTTATTGCGCAACATGTGCGGGATATTGAAGTACCAGCAACTATGGCCCGCGAATATCGAAACAGGCACGCCTCACCTGATAGGAGAAATGGAGCGCCAACTCCTTCAGCTGGTCGAAATGGCAAGAGTCTTACTCTTAAAGAGCAGAGCAGTACCATCGATCGGTTAATGAAAGAGAATTGGGACCTTAAATTGAAAATCAATTTCCTAGACGATGCTCTGAGCAGGAGGTCTGACGAAGGCGTGAAAGCTATGATATCAGAGAATGTAGACTTACGGACAGCCAAATTCAAGTCTGCTAAAGAGATGCGAGAGATGAAACGGACGCAAAGGGAGTTGGAGCGAAGACTAAAGGAGAAGTCAGAGGAGCTTGCAAAGAAGATGCAAGCCCCAGTACCAGAAGAAAAGCCCCTCGGGCCTGACCCTGAAGAGTTTCAATTCATGGAGAACGAATTGACGTATTTTCGAGAACGAGTCATGACTTATGAAGTGGAAATCGAAAAGATGCGTCATGAAAGCTTCGCACAAGAAAAGGAGAAGAAAAGGCTTGCGGAGGTGCTGAAGCGAATGGGCGAAGCCAACGGAAATGCGGATATCGGCATTCGTGAGGAGGTCGACATGTGGAAAGATCTTTTAGATGCTGAGACGGCACGTCGAGAGCAAGCAGATGAAGATAATCGCAGACTTCGAGACGAGATACGACGACTGAAAAGTGATGCATCCTCTACTACTACTAACAATCACGCGGCGAATGTGTACAATGTCAGTAGGCGGCAAAAGTTATCTTCCACTGTGTCTTACAACAGCATCTCTGATCGAGACCCCGAACGTAATGACATCTCTAGCGCCGCAAGCAGCACACTCGTGGAACAACTTCGGCACGAGAATGCCGAATTGCGTCGCGAAGTGGGTGCGCAGACCTCGATGCTTACATCTCGAAACCGAGAAAAGGAACGTCTTTACCAAGAGATCGAAGATCTGAAGCTCGGTGCACGTCACGGTACAAGATCAATAGCAGGTGAAAGCATTTTTGATCGATCAGCCTCACGCGCTCAGGCTCGACCTGCCTCACGAATGAGCGACCAGACTCGGGTTACGCAAATGAGCGACGCTGAACGTGATGCGTACGAATTGAAGAATGGCCAACTGCGCGACCAGAACGCCGGCCTGAAGCTTGAAGTGCATGACTTGACTCGCAAGTTGGAGGAATTGCTAGACGAGCTAGAGCATCTTGATGCGGTCAAGATCGAGCATGAGGAACTGAAGCAGCTGTATGATAATGACGTAGGCCTTGCTACTGATGACCTCAAGGCCATGCAAGGCGAGCGAGACGAGGCACTTCGAGTACAGGAGGACATGGAAGCCGAGTTACAAGACTTGAAAGCGGAAGGTAACGAGCGAATTGGCGCCCTGGAAGAAGAAGTCGACACCAAGAATCAGGAGCTTCAACATCTACATAACGAGCTTTCAAATCATGCTGAAGATTCCGAAGCCCTCCGTAAGGAAGTGCGCACCCTGAGTGAGAGTATCTTGCGGGTAGAAGAGGATGTTGAAACCAAGACTAAGCGTATCAGAGATCTGGAATTAGAGCTCGAAGAACTCGGTCACGAAGCAGATGCTATGGACAAAGACTTACGCGAAGAAAGGGACAAGACCACGAAGTTGACTATTCAGCAAGAATCTGGTCAGAGCGAGATTGCCTTCCTTCGTGAGGAGCAGGATGGTGACAAGATCAAGATTGGTGATCTCGAGGATGCTCTGAACAATCTGAAGGCCAGCTTTTCGAGTGAAAAAGATCGCGTCATGGATCTAGAGGCGCAGCTTGCCGAAGAAAGGCACCAGCGAGAAGTCATTGGCAGCAGGGAGAAGCAAGAGGTTCAGAAGATGATGAATGACCTCAATCGGGAGTTATCATCCAGCAAAGATGAATCAAGGAAACTCAAAAAGAATCTCCAGTCCTGCGAGATCGAGGCCATGTCACTCAAGGAGCGTCTGACTGAGCTTGAGAGCAATCTTAGAGAGGTTCTCAACGATCCAAATGGTACCAGGTCAAGCTTCCTTACCTCGATTACTAGATTACAAAAAGACCTTGAGAACACCGCATCAGAGCTCGATAATGCCCAACACAACCTATCCGAGAGGGACCGTCTGCTCAAAAATCGTGACTCGCTCCTCGAATCTCACGGTCTTGAGTCTAAGAAACTGGCCGAACTGCTCGACCGCGAGCGTCAAGGCCGTCGCGCGGACAAGGCCCAACACGAGCAGTGGCAGAAATCGCACCAGCATACTAGCCGTACCGTCTCCCAAAAGGACATTCGTATCACGGAGCTGGAGAGCAGCCAGCAATCCACTCGCAAGAAGCTGTCTACCCTTGAATTGCAATACAAAGACCAACTGTCCGAACGCAATACCCTCCTCCTTACCCTCTGGTCCCGTGTCTCCTCCATCTGCGGCTCGGACTGGCAACATCAGAACAGCCTGGTCAATAATCACCTTCCTACCCTTGAAGTCCTCGCAAACGGCAACATGCTTCCCTCCTTCAGTCGTAACATCCTCAACGCAGTCAAGAATGTTGAAGGCACAGTAATTGCCTTCCAAGGCCGCATTCGTACCATCGAGCGTGAGCTATGGACCGAATACCAATCCCTCGAACATACGCTCGACGCTCGCATCAAGAAGCTCGACCGTCTAGAAAGTACCGTTCAAAGCCACCGTATCTCCGGCACCTTCACCGCTGCCCCTGAAATCGCCAAACTGCGCGGCGAGAACCGCCTCCTGAAGAGCGAAATAGCCACGCTCCAAAAACAGGAAATGCACGCCCGCAACGCTTCGCGCGCCTCCACCCACCGCCCATCC
>JASZXT010000300.1:0-30617 GCA_035521555.1 Lecanoromycetidae sp. Uapishka_2
GCGCTGGTGGTGGTGATGAATGATGTTCTTGTATCTTTTTTTTATTTTATGAGACGGCTCACTCAATCTAGTGATCTGCGCGTGGCCGTAGAGACCTACTTTACAAGGCTCGCAATACGATTCATATTCCACGTTAGCAACTCCACCGAAGCTCTTGGCCTTTTGGCTTGTTTTCAGCGAATTTGTATTGAATTACAAAACTTCGCAAAGGCAAAGTCGTCGTCTCGTGTCGTGTCAGCTTCCAGCCATCAGAAATGAAATACAACGATAACTTCCTGGAATAAATTGACTACTTGAAATGGGTATCGTAGGTAACACCTCGCTATCATCAACATGCCAGCCCTTAGCTATTCATATGCACCATGCTATACCAATCCATAAACGCTTTTAAACTCTTCAAAGTCGACTCTCAGCTCTGCCAGCATCAGAACTCGGCTGCCTCGGAGGCACCTTGACCCTCCCACCCACAAATCCTCTCCGGTTCCTCCCCGTCCGGCCCCTACCCAGCCAATTCAACTTCAGACTCTTACTCAGATCCTCCATCTTCCGCTGCGCATCGTCACCACTCTGTACCGAAGCCAGCACACTCACGCATTGAAGCATTCTCCCCACCGTCTCGGTGACCTGGCTGCTATCAGGAGGACCTTGGGTGCGGAGGTTTCGTGTGGTAGAGGATGGGGATCCGAAGGAGGGGAGTTCGGGAGCAGAGAGGTTGGATGTCGCGCGGCTTCGGCTGCCGTCGCCGAGGAGGGTGGAGCCTTGAGAGTTGAAGCTTGAGACGCCTGGATCGAGTGAGGCTGCTGTGCCGGGGCGGGGAGCGCCGATGACGCCGTCGAAGGTGTCGACGACGGGGCTGACGCCAACGTTGATGCTGTCTAGACTGAGGCGGGAGAATGTCGCTTTGAGGGCTTCGTAGTGCGTTAGAATGACATTGTCACGATATGAGAGGAGTACGATACGCCGCACGTCGAATTCATTCCCGAAAGCATGGTCGGTTGAATCGGGATTTGCGCCCCAGAACTCGGCGGCTTCATTAGGCGTCATGATCGTGCCATGACCTTTAAACTCGAGATCGAGAGGTAGAAAGACAGCTTGCATATATGGGAGCACGGTGCCAAAGACAAAATGCCACATCTCAACCAAGTGGGGAATAAGGCGATGATCGGGTACGCCACGAAGGGTTTGGTCAAGAGACGTAAAGCCAGTCTGAAGGAGATCGCGAAGATCCTCCATTATGACTGTAGGTATGCGCTTGACAATACAGCGCTGGATGTGAATAGTGACTAGACGATTCAAATCCTCGACGGGTATTCGTAGTTCTTCACCCTCGAAGATCATAAGGAGCTTGGCTTTCAGGTAGTCCCATACGTCTTCCGGCTTCATGTTATTAAGCCCAAACCCCTGCAGAGCTGCTGGGTTTGGGGCTACGTCTCCGTGCGAACTTGTTGGGATTGCTCCGGTCAATGCCCCACCAGTCGCCCAATCTACTCTGTCGATATCCGCTTTCTTGGGGGCGAAGGGTGGGGCATATCCTGGTAGAGTCTTCTCTTCTTTCTTCTTCTCACGCAATCCTCTGCCTCCATGTCTCAGATCTAAACCTGTAAAAGAGGATGATGCTGGGCTTCCAGGTGCCGGCCCAAAGTTGTAGAGTGAGGAAGGGGCGCTAGGATCAAGAGGTTTGGAATTGCTTGATGCTGAAGAGAGTGGCAATACGTGGTCGTCGGTAATTTTGTCCTTGAGCTTGTTCTTCTGCCGTGACAAGAAGTGGTGTTTGTGTGCCTTCTCCTTCTCTGTCGTCGTCTGACGATCTATTGGGACTAGCGTAGATGTTGAGGCATTATTCGTGGAGTAAAGAGACGAGGCGCCAGATGCTATTGAGTCCGCAAAGCTCGTTACGGACGGGTTGACGATGTTCTTTAACCCGCTAGGTCCAGATGGCCCAATCTTGTTTGGTGAAGGGAGTGGCTTCTCTACCTCTTTGCTCGATGCTTTGGGCTTTGAGAATAGCTTCATCTTCGACTTCTCAGTCTTAAGCTTGTGCTCCTTCTCGGGTAGCTCGAAGTTTCTTATGCCGGGCGATAGACGGGCACTTTGTGGGAATGCAGCATTTGCGGCCGTAGTCGCTGCCGCTGAATGTCCTCCAATCGCTTCGTTGTAGTACTGCCTTCCTCCTGGGGTCGGAGGCCCGGTCACTTTTCGTATGCTGCTGTCTGATGGTACAGTCTGGATTGGCGGAGGTTTTCGGCGGCCGGTGAATGTGCCAGGAGGGCTGTCGTGTTGCGGGCTTGGTATAGTAATCGACCGCTGTCTTTGATGTTGCTGCTGCGAAGCTTGATGCTGCATAGCAGCTTGTGCAGCTATCTGTGAAGCTGTTCGATTCGCCATCTCGGACTGCTCCGAAAGTGTAGCTGTTGGTAAAGAAGGTTCAAAGAAGCCTTGGGAATGCTGCCGCCTATGCCCTTGAGCTTGGGGTGCAGCTCTCATCGGAAGCTCGCTAGAGAATTGACGTGTAGGCGATGGCCGCGAGAAGTTATTGACCGAATTCGAGCTCGCATTGGTGCCCAGGAAAGGTCTTGCGAATTGTGAAGATTGTTGTGGTTGGGGGGAGCGGTTGTCGCGAGATTGAGCTGTGACTTGGCTGGAGCTCGAGGAGTCACTTAAGTCTGATGGATCGGTACTCTGGGGCCGGGATGAAGTATGAGTCTGGGCTTGGAACAGACCTGGCGAAGAAGGGCGTCGTGGGGAGAATGCGCCTGGGCGACGGTAGTTTGAGGAATTCATCTTTCCAAAAGAGTGGCTTAGTTCTAATGCCGAGACTGGTGCTTTGTCGCAGAGGTGACACAAGCTTCTCAGCCGGCCTCAAGCCTCACTGAAAGACGCATTGAACTTGCTGGAAACATATTCAGCACGTTCCCCTTTAATGTCCCTCCCTGAAGGCGGAGACGAGATGTGAAGGTGGTCAAGTTACTGAGGCTCGGCGGCAGTTGGGGGCCATCTTCAGTTGCCCCGCTACAACAGCGATCTACGCCATTCATCCCTCTACCAAGCCTTTGGATATTCAACTCTTAGCTCATCGGCTATCATGGCCTCAGCATCGCAGGATGGGGCACCGAGCTCAGAGCTTAGAGCAGATTACACCAGTCCGACATCCTCCAAATCCTTCAACCACGCCCTCCCGTCGGCTTCCGGCTCAACGAGTTCTACCAAGGAGAAAACAGCCTATCTCGCAATTTTGCGAAAGTCAGTCGTGCAACTACAAGGAGATATCAACGAATTTCTAACTACGAAGATGGAGGAGGATAAGGCGCTGGCGGCGAAGGCTGGCCTGAAGTCGGACGACAAGAAGGAAGAGGAGAATTATGGGGAAGAGGGTGTGGACGAAGGAGATTGAAGGTTGGAATAGTGAGGACATGAACAATCAACTTCCTGGTCACCAGATAGCAATCGACGTCGAGTCATGGTGGCGTCTATGCTCGAATATGAAAGGCTAAAGCAGACCTCCCATCACACGGCAGACTGCATCATGCCTAGATCGACGTCATCTTGTTGAGCAGCCATAGTGAACCACAGTGTTACTACGAACGCCGGCAGTCAGTGAGAGTCTTCTAGATGTTACGGCAGGAACGTACTCGGGCATCACTTTGATGGCGCTTCCACCAAACCTCTTATAGCACACTCCACATACTCTCTCTTCGGTAATCACAACCCTCCGATTCCTCCCACCATTACCACCCACCACACCGTCACCAAGTCGAAGCTTCGCATCCTCACCAAAAGCAAGCGTGCTCCGCATACCCGCAACCACCTTCCCTTCATTTACGATCGTATTTGCCGAGCGTATTCTGCCACGGAAGTACGATTCGAGATCTTTGATAGGAAGGACCTCGGGAATGAGATTCAGTGTGGATGATGCGGGCATGCGAGCACCGTGCTTGGCGAGAACGTTGAGTGCCGGGCCCCACTGGGGCTTGTGCGGTGGTGGAGGTGATAGATAGAGGGAAAGGAGGGTGTGGTAGATCGATAGAGGCGCGTCTTCTGGATCGGCAGTGAGTATTCGGCTTGATTGCATGGGTGTGGTAGATGGAGGGTTGTCGCTGAGGTATATTTGGTTACAGTATTCTTCGGCTTTGTCTGGGTCTTGCAGCTGGAATACGTAGATGTCTAAAGCTTGCTTGTGCTGACCCATGTTGCTGAGAACGATCGCTCGTGCTTCGTATAGGTTCGGGTTGTTCTTGTCCAGCTGCTCGAGAACCTTGTATGGCAGGTAGTAGTTGCTACTTCTCAAAAAGTCTAGTGCTTGTTCTTTCCACCTTGCCCGTTCGTCATCATTGTCAAAGTCGTCAGCTTTGAGACGTTCAATATAAATGTTGACTAGTCTTTGATGAAACTCTGGCGTTGTATCATTCAGCTCCTGTATTATATGTTCAAGATAGCGAACGGCGAGCTTTTTGTCGATCCCTTGCAAGAAATGAAGTACACGTCCTCGTGGAAGAGTCTCGGCGTTCTCAGAGTCCGTCATGAATATGTCCATTGCAAGTGCAGGGTCTTGTTTAATGGGCCATTCAGCGAATTGCAGTATAAGATCAATCATCTCTGGGGGTAGATTCTGAAGATATTGCACGGTCCTTTGGGGACCGGAGAGTTGAGGAGCTTCCTCCTTGTCTTTGTCCACATCTCCGGATTTTTTGAGAAGATCCAAAGCTTGATAGTGAAGCTTTTTGCCGTAGAAGAAATCAACCAAATCGTTATAGCGACCTGCTTCAATGAGCTTCTCATTTACTACGTCCGGATCGCAAAAGTTGTCAATTCGAAATAGAGGGCCGGCAAATGAGGGACTGACAAACATATAGGCTCGAAACAATGTAGTATCGACCATCTTGGCAGTCTCGAAAAGCTGTTCCTGGTCTGCGATCGCATCGATAGTCTTTTTACCTAGTAGAGAGGCTACCTCTGCTATTTCGGATTGAGGCATATTATTCAGTACTTCAGTCTTAATTTGTCCGTCTGCATCAAGGACTTTCTTGAACTTTGTCCTGGCTGACACTAAGTTGCCTCTCAATTCTTCTGTTGCAGTCTTGAGCTCCTTGCCCTCGAGTTGATTCTCTGTAGCTGCCTCATTAGCATCAGAAGCGCTACTTTCCTTTGACACCTTTTTAGTCAAAAGTTCTTCCGAAGACTCCTCGCTCTCGGATGCCTTATCTGAATTCTGCATTAGACGTTTCTTTTTATGCCTGGGAGAGGCTGCTGATGCACCACCGGCAATGAAAGGCGGATACATAGCAATGACTCTACTTGGCGGTGCCGCAACTTCCGTGAATAAGTCGATCGAGTCTCGAAACCTTTTCTGGTCAAAGAGACGTTGGGCTTTCAAGATCTTTACCTCCCGCTCACGGCTATCCTTGTCAGTCAATAGAGCATCTTCCAACATCCCAAGTAGGCTTATGGCTTCGTCGAGTCTACCCCGTTCAACCAATGCATCAATCTGAGAGTCGTAGTCCAGAGCCTTCATTCTCCAGACACATCGATCACTCAGCACCAGAAAGCCTTTACCAGCATGCGCTAAGCTAACATTTGGCTGGGGCACATGAAGCTGGTTCGCGGACGGTAGAGATATCATTTGCAGTAGACTCAAAGTTTCAGGATTCCTGACTTCAAGCGTACCCTTGGCCGTCTGGAGAGCGAGAAGATAGGGATAGGAATAGCCAACAGCTTCCGGAGCGACAGACCACGGTATCTGGCGCCGTCCAAGGGAGCTTGCTTCTGTATCAATGAACAGTGTATTGATGTCCCGAGCCAGCAGCATCTCCCCTTCTCCAAGCTGCGTAGCTAGTGGCTGCGGTGCGCTCATCCCAAGATAGCTCATACTGGCTACTCCAGCACTCCCAAATCTTCCACTGTCTTGCCCCGGTGCTCCACCGATACTACCCGGACCAACAATGTTTGTAACCGCCTCGGTCTCAACGTCCACAAAGACATAGCTCGAGGTCAAGCCAGCAATCAATTTTGTCCCGGTAGCCCATGTCAAAGTCTTGATTCCAGTCACCAGTGTAATCTCCTTGGCATCGGGCGAAAGCTCGCTGTCATGCCATGACCAAAGTACGAGTCTCCTCTTCACCGCTACCGCCAGTCTGCTCACAATACCTGGCACACCCGTTCCCTCATCTTTGACGACATTGCTTGTGACGGCGAAGTAAGTCGCCCCCTTAGCTTTCGCAAGCGTTTCTTGTAGCTCGTAGGTCTGTAGATCATGGATATTGACTTGATTTGCGGAGAGCGAGAGCAAGATGCTCGCTTCTTTGACTATAGCTAGTTGTTCTACCTTGTACTTTGAGAATTTCTCGAGTTCACGCATGAGGTCGACCGGCTTGGGACCAGAGGCAGAGGTGGGGCGGTCTTCTGGTTCATCTTGAGATAGCGACTCGTCGATGGGCTCGTTGACACGGTAAATTCGCAGGCTTCCGGTACTAAGACCAAGAAGAAGGCGATCGCCTAGACAATCAAAGTCAGACGAGATGTCGGACAGCTGCGAACGTTATACGGACCATAAGCAAGGACCGACTCGATCTTCGACTTGTCTCTCGGCTTGAGCTCGACGATAAGCCGAGCTGTGAAAGCGGACAGCATTTCTGTCAAATCGGGGCTACCGCGTAATGCATCTGGGAGGTTGGGTTGCTACTTGTGCAAAGGTCTTCGTGACGCTTCCCAGAGACCGAAGTTGGTAGCTACATAGGAATGTAATATTCATGGGTTTGGTACCTGAGCTTTCAATCCAAAGCCGGGTAGGGAGCGTGAAGCGTGAGTTGGAAGATCTCTACATGCAGTGTACACAACAGAGCTTAGTATTGAGGACACTTAGAGATCAGCCATTGTTCCTATCGCTACGTTGTTATCATATTGCTCGTTGATATATCCTTTTTTTATTACGACATGGCATCGCCAACAATGCCCTCGAAACCAACAACTCCCACCTCACATTCCTGCCGTCGCCCGCGTGGGGCCCGCCTCCTTAGGCACAATATATCACACAGTCCCTCATACGATCCTTAAAGCCAGTGGAGATCGAAGCTGTTCGGGATGGTCATTGGTAATGGTCCTACCGGGCGAGCTGATCTGAACCTGTTGCTCTGTGCATCTCACGGCACGGCACCCGCTACCTCATGTAGATTGCATTCGTGGACGGCATCCTCCCTACTTTGGAACACGTCCGGGTTGCTCTGTTCCTCCCATTCTTCGCCATTCAACCCCAAGTATTTGGTCTTCGTATGTCCTAGCCTCATCGGAATGGACGCTGTGAAGTGTCGAGCTCCGCTGGAGAAGGACATTGATCGCTTGGCAGCTCCGCCACGAAATTAGACCGATGCTGGACACTGGTGGTGACACTATACGGCCTCCCACTCTTTATATTCAAAGGTGCCGGGTAAGCAGCTCCGGGAACTCCATAAGGGGCGGAATTGAAGTACGTATTATTCCGCCCATGATGTACGGAGCCCGGACTACCTACACTACTCGGTGTGCCGCTATATGTAGATCCAAGAGGAGGGGAATGGGGTGGTGATGGGTTCATTACCATTGGCGGCTTTCTATCCACATACTGTGCCGTATACTGCGTGGGCGATACCATGCTCGCGTGATAGTCAGGCGGGTAAGAGCTGCGAAGAGAGAGCTGCTCGGCCAGTGCGTTGTTATGCGCGTCATTTTCGATCTTGTGTGCCTTTTCCATCAGGCGACTGACAAGTGTCCCGTGTGCTTTCTTGGTGGTACCCTTGACAAACGACGTCATCACGAAGTTACATCTCATGTCCACGTCCTCTTTCAGCCAAAGGCCTGTCTTTGGTATGTTTGCGCCGAGCTCGACGGCTTCTCTGGGCTCTCCTGGCAGAGAGCCACCTAGAGTCCAACGCCCTTTCATCTCGAGTCCTGCAGGGGCGTGAATGTGGGTTTGAAGGCCATTAGGCAGGTTGTGGAAGCAGCCTTTGAAGGTGACACTGCCAGAGTATAGTCCTCCTGGGAGATAGTTGACTTTATCTGTTATTTGGTACCAAGCGCAAGTGATTTCCTCTGGGGTCGCTTCTTTTGGGGGTCTGATAGGATGTCGCTCCATAACCAGGGGATTGAGGTCGATCATTTCTGTATGGTTGTGCAATGTTTCGAGGACCGTCTCTCGTGATATACCAGCGGGTAGTGCTGTCACAGTGGTGAAGAGCGTTCGTTTAGACATGTTGATGAGAGATAGTATCAGGTGCGGGGTTGATTGCAATTGGCTTTGAGTGTAGAGAGGTTCAGGATGTCCAGTGGGTTCCAGGATCACTTATAGATAATCTGACCAACTCATGATTGTATATATAATTCCGTCAGTCTCACCATTGCTAATTTAGGGTTGAAATGTCTCAGAAGAGAGCTCTACGAGGGAGCATTAGCAGTGAGAATTTAGCGTCAACAATCGCCCGCATAACTAGTCCGTGGCTGCGCAACGGCTTTTCCTTTTGAATTGGGCCATCAAAGCTGTACCTACCCTTTGCGTGCAATCTGCAAATTGGCCAGCTCTTTGCATGATGCACCTTTACATCATGTATGCAAGTTGCGTTGAGACCCGGAGAGAGATAGGCTTGTGGGATTCTTCCTCGCGCCCGCCGTGAAATATAATGAGAGTGAAGTGGACTTGCTCCAGCATCACCTCCTTGACGTTTTGTTTAATGACCAACGAAGATGTTTACGCAACAATGCCGCGAATGTCAAGATCACTGAAACAAGTCATGTCATAATGTTGCTAAAGGAATCTCCTGTTGGTAAATTGGCATTGCTTCCGAAAAATCTAAGAATAGCTTGTCGAGGTTGACTAATCGAGCTAATGAGAGCTAGGCCTAGCTCTAGATCTCGGATGCTGCCGCCACTAAGGTATAGAATAAAGCTTGGCTAGCCCAATGCTTTCGCCTCGACCGCCTGCATCCACCATCCATTGCCACAGCTCAATTTTGCGCTTAATCGCCAGTGATAATGTAGCAGACACATCTCCACTCCTTTGGTCCAACTTGAATAAAGTCCTCAAATGCTGGGAAGACTCCTATTCACCCTTTTGTGAGGAAATGCCCAACGTACCCTGGGGTCATCAGATCCCATAAGGTATCGATCCTCGCGAGCATGAAGTCTTAGAATTATTTGATGAGGTGTTTCCTCCTTTGTGTCGAATTCAGAGCTCAACACACCCAAGAGCTGGATAGCTTTTACGTGATTTCATTCGTCAATTGCATGCTCATATTGATCGTCTGATAGTCTTCGTCGATAGTCCTGCATACTAACAATCTAGTCAGTAAAAGTCTTACTGCTATGAAAAATGTGTACGAAGGTCATGTGAAATCAATGTAGTTTTTTCGACCGACAAATACATGAGGCAAGTCTTAGTCAATGCAGCACAAGTCATTGAGGTGTGGCAAATGTCCAAAATACATTCCCCATTAATAGACAATACGTGCACGCCATTTCCTGCTTCATCGTTTTGACTAGCTTGCCAGGATTGGCAACAGTCTTCTTGCATATCCTACTTCAGAGGCTTACTATTTCCATCAGCCAATCCCGTACTTTCCCTTCGGCCTTTCACAGATCGAAGAGCTCCTGGTCGGTAGAGATCCAACTCCCATACACGGGCGACATTTTGACCAATACACAGACTGCATCGTCTTTGAGGTATAGCTTAACCTCGCCTGAGGCTGCGAGAATATCAATAGAGATGTCAAGCCCTTCTTTCAGATTCCCATAGAAGGGGCCGAGTGGGATCCTAGTTACGGAGACTTCAATACCAGCAGCAACTTGGTATCAATGTATCCAGTGAGCTAAAATTTCATGGATTAGACACTACGAGCTGGCAGAATACCTTGACGATAAGAGCCATACCTTGACTGGTCCAATGGAAATATCTGGGTCTTGATGGTCTTTGATGTTGAATCCAAGAGCCTCTAGGTGCTCAGGTGGCGGCAAGCTAGATTTGATCTCCATTTGAGTGATGGAATACTTCTCTGGATCAATCTGTGTACTGATGACAGAGCCTGTAACAATTAGTTTAGGGCATAATCAAGGATCTGCAAGAGATACGTACCGCTGGCATAAGCGGTTTCCATCTTGATATTAGAGGTTGTTGTGGTTCGCTCATGTCCTGCGCAAGTCGTTCTTCGAAGATCCAAATGTCGGAAGGTGAGTCAACGAATTGAGGCTGGGAGAGTTCCCATATATATGAGCTTTAGCCAACCAGCTAGATTCGCAAGGACAGAACGCCATCCCCACCAGAGTGTGCCGCCCTTTAGAAGAAGGGTTTTCACTAAATTTTCAATACCCGTTAGGTAGCTTCCCTATATTACACAACGTAGATATTCCATTCAAAATGATGCATTACTGTACAACTCCCAAATGATGAGGAACGACATGAGTACGTGATGCGATGACTTGAACATTCAAGCCATTAGACTTTGTAATCCTATCTAATTTTCCATCTATCCTTCACTATATACATTTTCCATCATTATCATTAGATATTAGCATCCCAAATACATATACTCATGTCTCTTTATCTACATTCCCCCCTTCACATATGTTCAAGGCTTGCTCAACTGCTCTTTCCTAAAGAACATGAAAAACCCAATCGGAACCGCTAAATTACAAAGTAACCCCACCCAAAACCACGCCTTCCCCAGCCCCGGCATCGCACCCGCCGAGAAATCAGGGAACACATCTCCAGGACCAATCTTGTCCGGCGCCGTCGCTCTCGCCAGGATAGTTGCGATAGAGCCTAAGACTTGAGCGGCGATAAGGGTGAAGAGCACATGGAAGCGCGTCAGAGTCTGGAGGAGGATCATCCCAAACCCGACACCTTGCACAGCATCCAGCACACCCAGCCAGAGCCACAGGCTTCTCCCAGCAATGGCGCTTGCCACGGGACCACCGGCCCAGGGGACGTATTGGCCGATGTTGGAAGTACCCCATAGCATCTGTGCCCAGCGAGGAGCGCCGAGACCCATTGAAAATACGGGAAGAACCCACGAATGGTGAGTTGAGAGGAGAGCGAAGATATAGAGGAAAACGGCCCAGACGACAACGAAGAAAAGGATGACGAGGAGGGCGATCTGCCATGCGGCGACGTGCTGGCTAGACCAGAGATAGAGCCAGTTGCGGCCGTAGGGGGCGCTGAGCCAGTAGTTTTGGATTATGACTACGACGAAAAACCACTGCAACGATGTCAGTATAAATTTCCTTGCGAAGGTTGAAGATACGTACGAGGATGATTTTCCGCTTGAAGATAGACTTGTAGAAAGAAGGAATCTCTCCAGGCGCTTGGCGGTAGTACTTTGGTAGACCAACAAAAAGCACAGTCCCAATAGTCCACATCAGACAAGCGATAATTACACCTACTGGTATGATGACCTTCGAGCTCGCCACAGCAGCACTACTTCCGGTCGAAGTGTGCTCCGAAGCTTTCGTAAGCTCGGAACCCCAATACCACAGAGCAACGACGTAAATCTGCTGCGTGCCCTGTATGACGCAAGCGCGGTAAGTCCAGGCAGTGACAGGAGCTCCACCTTCGTCACCAAAATTGACGGCGAAATAGATGGAGCCGCTGGAGGATGCGAGTGCATAGAATCCCGTAGCTACGTTTTGGATCCAGCCTCTACCAAAGATACTTGAGCCGAGGGGTGCAAGACCGATAAGCAGGAAAGCGATGCCGTAGAAGAGGAATGGGAGGGAGAGGACGTAGACAGTCTTGAGTCGTCGATAGAGAAACCACCATCCAACGGATGAGATCAAGTATATCGAGGCGATCACATAGAGCTTGTCAGCAGCTTGTCCGACGGAGCCAGTCAATAATGTGATTTGGTAAGAGTTGGCAGCAATGATTTGCCCCTAGAAGCAGAAATGAAGTCAGCAAATAAATCTCAATGAATGCGTAATGACTGCATAAAGTATTTAGACTCACAAAAGCGAGCAGGATTGAATACAGAGGCCACTCTCCAATTCTCAATCGCAGGATATGCTTCAATCCAGTAGGTGCAACATAGTCATCTCCAAGCAAGAACTCGTCCGTGATGATCTCCCGCTCGCTCTTCGGTGCAATATAAACGTCTTCAAAAGATGATCCGTCAGGCGAGTTTGGACGAGTCATACGCATAACCGAAGGTGCTGGACTGGGTGGTGCCGACCTGCCCATCTGGGCGTCTCGCATCTTGCTAAACCATGTCTTCTCGCTTTTGACCAAATACTCTTCAATGCATAAGGCATCTTCAGAACTCTTCCCATTGAGCTTCTCGAGCTTCTTCTCGTAAACGCCCGTGAATTCTTGCTTAGGGTCTGTGAAGAAAGGGCTCACATGCTGAAGCTCGTAGTCGGTATTACCGCCAATGACGTTGGGCAAGCTTAGCACGGAATCTTTGTTGATTTTGGCAACATGCGGACCTTCTTCCCGGTACCAGTCATCTGCAAGAGTCGTGCCTGATGCCGATGACACCAAATTTTGCTGCACATTACTCTCAATGGGGGTTAATGGAGAATTTGGAGAGTACATCTCTTTAGACCAACGGACCTGCTGTGGCGAAGTGGGTAGAGCTGGCGAAGCGGGTACTGCTGGTGTCAAAAGCGCTGAGCGTCGCCGCGGCGTTCTCGTTCCATCTTCGTCATCGCTTGTATCTTCGGTGTCATAGCCAGTGGGACTTGAAGCTCTGCTCGCGTTTCTGGAGCGTGTCGGAGTGCGCCCTCTTCTTTTTTGTCTCCTTTTATGACCTGGACCAACAATACTGCCAAGACCGCCGTTAGGCAAAGGAGGCATACTTTCGTTTCTGACAGGACTTGCAGCTCTGCTGACAACCCGGCTAGTATTTCGAGAATGTGTGGGAGTGGTGCGACGAGACTGCAGCCGAGATCCTGTAGGGGTGTTACCACCGCTCGGCGAAAATATACTTCCACGCGGTGTCTTATTTGCTTGCTTTTGACTGATCTCAATGGCTGTGGACTGGAGGATCTCCAGATCTTCGACCCACTGCGCCACAGGGAACCGCTGCTTGGCAGCACGAGCCCTCATGATAGCCCGGACGTCTGGTTTTGATGCTAACGCTCCGGATATGGCATACTTTAGCTGTTGCATGACGTGTTTGGTTGTAGTTGACTCAATGGTGAACCACCAACCAGGCATTTGGCCTAACCCGCCGACCCTAGCACCGACGCATAATGCGCCTTTACGGCCGAATTCCACAGCCACCAAGCCAAAGGGCTCATCTCGAGACGGCATAAGCGCGAAATCTGCTCCACTAAAGATATACGGAGGAAGGGCTGTAAACTCAGGTTTCGAAAAGACTCGGCCAGGATAGACGTCCATCATCCGAGCAAGCTTCATGGCAGCGAATTTACCATACAGGTCGATTACAGGACCTACACAAATCAATTGTACCTGCGGATTGTGCTCCATTATTGAGGGAAAGACATCTGCGATTAAGTCGATGCCCTTTTGTTGCGACCAACGACCGACAAACACAAAAAGTTCCGCTTTTGGATCCTGCTTCAATTTGGCCCAATCCTGGGCCTGGCGTTTCAAGTCAGGCTTCGCAGCTTCTAGCTCTTCGTCGATTGGAATCTCGGAAGTCTTCACTTGCTGCTTATTCCATTCTCCAGTGTCCGTCGGATCAGGATTGGGAAGACCTCCGACTTTGTCGATGCCCCAAAGGATAGGGTATCTTGCAAACGAGCGTTTGCCGTATTTTGATGAAACTCCTACGGCGCCGAAACCTTTCTGATGTATGCGAAGGTAGCTTGCCCCGGCATGAAGCAGATCTGAATTGATTTATAGTCAGCATGTTGACTAGAAGATACTTGCATTGCTGCAGTTTGCTGCAGTGAGACTTACTGAACACTTCTCCAAATTGCACATATTTTTGAACAATTGACGGGTCAAGGTTGTACACATCGCAAACCTCCTCACGTTCAGAGACTGTGCGCATGGGCCACAGGCCCTGGAATTCAGCATTGTGCAGCGAAAGACAGACGGGAATCACCATGGGCAGTAGGTGAAGTGGTGCCACTGTCCCATGATAGTCGTTTATGTGGTACAAGTCGATAGGGAAGCGTCTCATCGCTTCTGCGATACACTGATTCCAGGCAGAGTAGTAGATTGCGCTGTCAAGATCGTCCATACGAGGTGGATAAGGCTCTGCTGCCGTTTGTTGCCTGAATATCGGCGCGTCGAGTAGAACATAAGTGATGTTGCGAAGAACGTGATATTGAACTTCAATCTGGTACTGCATACCCAGGATCTCGATTTGAATGGGGGCACCGGGTGTATCCAGCGGGTAGTATTGACCTCCTACACAAGGAATGACCCAAATGAGGTTCTGATGAGCGAGGTTCTTTCCCATTAATTGTGCCATGACACCAAGACCTCCAATCTTGACTTTGACTTTCCAATCCTCGATATCATATTCCATGGTAGCAATCAGCACAGTTCGTCTTGGCTTCTCGGCGGGCTCTTCCTGCAAAGTCAATGCCGTGGGATTGCCTGCAATACTCTGCAAGGCCAAATCGCCTCTTGACGCTGCCGGCGTGTTCGCCTGTGTCATATAAGGGGTATTGTTGTCGGTCTTCATGAGCGCCATGGTACTGATCGTCCTTCCTGGCATCTTCATCCTGCGACGCATAGCTAGTGGGACAATGCTCTTCTTCTCCGAAATCCCAACCTGATTGAATTTGACACTGTAGAACGATCTGACAAAAAGCCAGATACCCGCGGCACCGCTCAGGACAGGGACCAGAAAAAGCAAAACGTAAAGCGCCAGCTGATTCCAGCGAGAGCCGACCGGTATGATCTGGTATCTCATGCTACCGTCATCGAGGGAAATTTGATTTGCTAGGTAGGGCGAGGGAGGCGAGTCGGTAATGTTGATCAAATTCTGAATGAGAGACAGCGGTGGTATCCGATCAAGAACATTGTCTCCGTCGATATCTCCATAGACCCGTGTCTGGTCCGGTTGGCCGTCAGGATTCATCCCCCAGGCATTAAGAGCGACCTGAATTGGCCATTCACCCATGAAATTGAACTTCCAGCGACTGTCCTTGGGATCTTGCGTCATCTCATTCTTGTAACCTGCGTCAAAGCCGTACTGGTTGAACAAGCCATGAAGGAAGAAATGGGGAAAGCGTCGAGGCGTAGGGGCTACATTTGTACCAACATCGCCATGCTGGACATGAGCGCTGCTGCCACTAAGACGACTCCAGTACTCGACTATAACATGATCGCCATCCCAATCTTGAAGCTTGGTACCGGACCAGACTCTTGGAGCCAAGGTCGTATTGCCACCGCTGCCATAGTCTTCCCAATCCGTGTATGTAGTAGCAAAATTTAGTGAGTACCGGAACTGGTCTGCGCCAGCTGCTTTGTGAGAGATATAGAGGCCTTTATCATTCTTGAACAGCAAGTTTGAACTGTAATTCGCGGATTTTGGGAAGACGATCGGGTTGTCTGCCTGGCCGATGCGAAGTAGAAAATGATCTACTGAGTTGGTGGCAATTTTTCCATCTGCAGAGGTAGCATTGTTGACAACTAGCTCGTGTATGCCGTCAGTCACGTTCACCAGCTTGGCGGTGTATATCCAAGCGCTAGGTATACCGCCAGACCATGGGGAAGGATCGGCTTCTGTATCCGACAGCTTTGTGCACTGAACACTGCCTGTATCAATCGCAGCGCTCTGGTTGTCCGCCGTCGCAGAATTGATCGACAGGTTCTTCGTAATCTCATTGCAGTTCATTTCTGCAGAAAAGTGTATCTCTATAGGCACCGAGTCCGCCGAAAGCAGACGAGTATCATGCCCGGGAAGGAATTTGGTAATGACAGGCGAAGGCGTGACAAACTCATCCTTTGGAAGAAACGCCTTGAAACCCCAGGCTGGCAGTACAAGCTGAGATAGGCAACCGCTCTTTTTGGTAGGGTCACTTTGAAGGTTGGTTGCAGAGCTTTGCAAAGTGTACTCGTCGTATGGGTAGTAGAGATTCTTCACTGTCGTGCCAGATGCGAATGGGGCAACTAGATTCAGTGTGGCATCTTCGCAATCGAACGTGTAGAGATTAGTGTCTTGCTCATTTCCATAGACCAGCCAAACAGTCTGATTGAAAGTTTGAGCACCAGAGTAGCCAGCACGCTCCATGCTCCACATTCCAGTCTCTGTAGGTGTGTGATTACTTCCAGGTAAATTGACGTTATGCGTCTGTTTTGACAATTGCTGAATAGAGAACCCATCGTTGAGGACAGGGTAATTCTCGCGCATTTCAAAGGTGGTCTTGATGATGTTGCGAACCGAGCTTGATGGATCTCGATGATCTAAATTTATCGAATCATCCTCACAGCCGGTCAAAGATGTGTTGGCAGGGAATTCAAAATACTTTGCGTTTCCAACTGTGAAACAGCCGTGCATCTCCCAAGCTTGTGCCGACGACATTGGAGATCTTCCAAAGACGTAATTGGACGCGGTGTTGTCCAAAACGGAAAAGGCTTGTTCTTCACCCCACACCAAAGTAGGTATGCCTGGTAGCAGCAGTGTAGTGATGAAGAATCCCAGCAATTGTTTTTGCGTTCCATTCACAATGCCAGGCCAGCGGAAGACATCCTGGTTGGTAACGCCGTACATATGCCTCGGGTCAAATACACCAGTGTTGGCATTGACCATGTCGTTCGTTTGCAGCAACGTTGTCCAGAAATCAATCCAATCGGTAGGTGGGTCTCCTTCAGCGCCAAAGGTACCATCCATGCTACGTAAATGATTAATTTTGAACATTATGCGAGAGGATGTTGGTACTTACCCAAGGAAGCGAGTGAGGAATCGGTATACAGTGTAATGGAACGCCGCACCATCAAATGCACTCATGCCCTCATCGCGGATGAAGTATTTGTCGTCGGAAGTGTTGGTCATAAGAATGGCTTGTGTAGTGTTCTCTACATACTGCTCAGGCGTTCGCCCTCGCCCAATGTAAACCGTCCCAAACGTATTGCCCGAGACAATCTCGCCCGAGATGTAGAAGTTGTCCTTCCCGTATCTGCGAGCACACTGTCTAATGGAGTCTGACCAATGCGCTTGGGCATCTACGGTTATCATAAGACCTTTATCCATTCTGTAGCCGTCAATGTCCAGCATGGCAAGAGTGATGCACGCAAAATGCTCGATTTTGGAGAGAACATCGGGCCGCCACTCGCGCAAGCGGTCTTGAACGAACGCGAACTTGGAAATCTGGCGCTGCCATTCTGGATAATTGCCGAAAGCAGCAATCTCTCCATATTGATCAAATTCGCTGTCACGGCATCCGACGAGCTCGGTGGTCAGATTGGTGACCTCCATACCATCGTCTCCGTAAAACCTTGGATATTCACATTCAGCCAGCTCAGTGTTTCCAAAGCTGAAGTCATTGTAGCGGCGGTCACTCTTCCATAACGCGTTGTGTTCTCGGTTGTCAAAAGGAGTAGAGACGTTGAGATAGCCTTCGAAGCCGATGAGGTCACCCATACTTGAAAAACATCCGTTAATCAAAGGCTCAATGCACCTGCTAAGATTGACTCACGTCGACATAGTGTTGTCCATCAAAACGTACATGCCCCGCCTGTGTACCTCTGCAATAGCGGCTTGCCATTCAGCTATCGTTCCAAAATGATGGTCGAGGAGGGTGAGGTCCAAAGGGCTGTAACCATCCGACGCCCAGGGCACATTGATGTGAGGGCTGCCTGCGAGGTACAGTACCTGTTGGTGATCAACGGATGTACATGGATTTCAACCAATAACAAAAGACCAACCTTTATGCCCATGCCCTGCAGGTAGTCGAGACTGTCTTCCAGTCCTCGGATATCTCCACCATGACGCAGTTGAGTCTGTGTGATATCATGCTCGTACTGTGTACCGTTCGCATTATCGTTCGAGGGGTTGCCATTGACGAACCGGTCCAGCATAATTGTGTAGAAGGGCATCCTCCAATTCGAAGGCGAAGGGTTGAATACATGGTTCTCCCATTCGCCGGCATAGTCGAGGGGTTGGATTGCTGTTTGATTAGTGTTGAGATTGAACGCGACTTGCTCTGGGTCATAACGAAGAGCGAGGGTACTTGAAACCAGAAGCAACCAAGCTGGATGTAGGAGCTTGGAGATCATCATGATTGAGGTCGGGACCGCCGCTGTGGGAACTTCGATGCAATGGACCTTAGGTACTAGTTTTACTGATCATGGTAGTGAACCTAGGATCATTGACTGCAACCGCCAGAAATTGCCACACAGATAGGAAATTCGTATAGCCAAAATCAGCAGGTACAATAAGCTAAGCGAGTGTCGATTAAAGCAATGAATACTAAGGGGATGTTGATACTCTCCACAGGGCGAGTACAGCAATGATAATGTGTAATTGTAGAATCAACACACAACGCACAGCGAGATTGCAGGATTGTTGAACCAAGGAATGAGATCACAATCATTTTTGCTGAGCTCCTAGCAGGTTTTCCTACTGGCGATACCAGACAAAAAAAGGTACGCATCAACAGCGCATAAAAGCTAAACTCAAAATGGATCTTGAAAAAACGGCTCGACATGGTACTACCCTATCCAAAATCCTGACATGGCCTATTCGGGAATTTCTTATCCAACGAGTGTGTGTGAAGTGTGACGTGAGGCGTAGGAATCTCATTTTTGTGGGTCTGGTCCATGACTAGAGCCTCACCCTGCATGAGATGGCCATAGATCACGGCAGAGCATGTCACCCTAGGGCCAGAACGGGACTTTTCATGGATGGGATGAAACGTCCAAGTCAATTACCATTTGACAACCATGCCATTGGGTTCCCCTGGACAGGGCTGCCTTGCAACGCGTCGGTGCATTGGACGTTCATCTTGGCGGCTAAACACACACACGCATGCATCGATAGAGAGTAGACACTTGAGCCCCACGGAATAATGTGGGCATATCCAGTAAAGCCATGCACGGCGCTAGACAGAAAATTGACAGGAAGCAGACGAGGACATGGTAAAGACATGATCGAGATCGAAGTTACCAAGTGACGACATGCTCGCAAAGGCGAACGGCAAAAGAAGAGTGCCGAAGCTCTGGGCCAAAAGCAGGAACAACAGAACAGCTGCAGGGTGCCGCCCAGAAGGAATGTGGTTGGTTTCTGTATCTTTCGGGGATGAAAGGTGTTTGAGGAGCCTGGTCCGCGAGGTCCGCGATGTCCGAGTTACCTGAAGTGGTAATCTCTTCTTGGCAAGGATCCACAAATTGACGTGTCTGCTTATCATCTTGTGGCGTAATGCCCGAGTTTCGAAAGGGCTGGAACTTTGTTCAGCCACTCGAGCTACTGTGATTCGATGTGCTCGCAGGTGATGGAAGTGTGGTGTGGAAGGAGTGACTGCTGATTGGCTGCATGGAGTTGCAGCGACATGTTACCTTATCGCTCAAACATGTGGTGGTGGCTGTGCAACACACGGCAGAGCTAGGAGGCCACGACGCTCACGCGCTTTTCAGGGGCCATTTCCTTGATTTTGGCAGTGGAAGATATGGAAGATACGGGAGCGCTCGGGTCAAATGCTGAAATTTGGAGACCCTCATTGCGACAATCTGTTGTTGCTTTTACACCCGATGATAGCCTTGAAAACTTAGCTTGACGCAATACGCGAATAGGGGACAAGACCGGTGTGACTTTTAGTGGAGACATGATAGCCTGCATTCAATTGAAATGAGGCCGGAATCCTGATGAGTTTTTTGTGTCTTGATCAACGAGCCATAGTTCTCACCGTCTTGCGCATGGCGAGTACAGTGTGAAGCGATGAGATGTCGTTGAAGATTAAAAATGCTGAAGATCTGAGATCAGTTGGGCCAAATTGGTCCTCCGTCCACGCCACGGAATGATCCTCGGTCTAACGGCTACTAAAGGGAGCCAAAACACAGCCAAAGGGAAGCCAAAAGTAAGGTATTATCATCAGGCCGCCTCTTCCGGCACGGGCACATTCATTCTTCGGTAGCGATACTTAGGAGTTAGGCTGGCTTGGCTGGTAGCGATGGAGATTGCAAATTGCTTTGGCCAGGGGGCCAGTGCATCTTCCGCCAAGTTCAGCTGCAAAATTGCGCTGTGGCTTCCATGTTCATGATAACATCAATTTCTTGTCGAATCTGCCAAACAGTCAACCTGCTTCCTTTGAGGCATGAATCGAGATTCGCAGGCTGATTAATCGCTACTAGGTATCAAAAAAGACAGGAATTCTGTCGAAGCTTGGTGTTTATTCCGGAGATCAATCCATCGTTCCAATCAACGTACACATATCTTACGCTGTTGCTTCAGTATTTTTACCCACGTTGGATTTGAGTCTTCTTGCGAGTCTACAAATCCTCGAATCCAATTACATGACATCAGACTATCCAAAAGACATAAAGGGATTGTGGTTAATGCCTTAGCATAGCTGTCGACAGCGAACAAGGATTTGAAAGATACCCCGTATGGTAATTGAACATTCACAAAAGCATCGAGATGACGGTAGAACAAGATTTGGGCGGTCATTCATATCTACATTTCGGACGAGAAAAAGAAGTGAACAGCTCCACCTTTGCACCAGCGCCATTAGGAGTCAACAAGATATGTTGAAACATTGTCTCGCGGCTCTAGGTCACTCGATCGCTGCAATTCTATGTCATGAGCACTGCGACGCACGTCTGAGATGCCTGTGGACTGTGTAGCTAGAAACGAGCTGACAAACACCATTCGTCAAAGAATCACCGTCTTTTCCTCGTCTCCATGGATTTGACACAACCCATGGCATAAGCTGTGACGGTCCGATACTCAGAAGTCTGTGACCCTACCATTGTAGCTCCAATCCACTCCACCTCCCCATCTCAACGGCTCATTCTTTGGTCCGCCCACTTCTCCCGTTTTCGGATTTCTCTCGCCCTCAAATTCTGGCAGGGTTCCTCGCCTCACATCGGGATGCAACTCCTCCCCATCACCCCTAGCTTGCACTTTTGCATTGATGTTCTCTATCTTCTGCTCTGTAGAAGGTGTGGCATCTGCATTGCTGTATGGTGACTGGTTGATTTGTGGTCTTTCTTTTGACTGCGCTGCATCTAACCCTGGTATTCGCGATTCATTAATGACAACTGTTGGCTTTGGTGTGCTAAACGCGCCTGTAGATGACTGTTGTAGTCGTTCATAAAGCTCTTGGTCCTCCTTAGGTAGACGCGGCGGAGCAGGACCGGAGGCGAAAGGTGGGGTGGCGCCGTTGTACGAGGTGGAGGAGAAGAGGCGGCGAGTGAGTTGGGATCGAATGGCGAGTGGGCGAACTGGGGACATAACCACGAATGTACGATGAGAGCAAATTATACTGAGTGCAGAGCGGTAGATAACTAAAGCTCCTGTGAAGAGTGAACAAGAGCAGCTAAATACCGAGGCTCGCGAGGCTCGTCACCAGCTCTAGAAGTAGAACTACCTTAGGCTCGCTTAGGGCCTTCTTATTATCTAATCGCAGAGCCCCACGCAAACACCTTTCGAAGGCAATTATTCCCTTGGTCAGCAGGATGAAGCCCCCGTTCCCCTCCGCAATGGCTTCACGGGCCACCGTGCGTCGCTCGGGCACAATAGTTGCACACTGCGTTAGTAGGAACCCAGCGTACAAGACGAGAACCTCAAGGCGAAATGCCTCCGCAATGGCCGTGCCCACCTCAAGCCCGCCAGAGCAAGTGCAAAACCACATACACGTACAGAATTGACTACTCTCAATCCAAAATTCTTCTTTCTAAAAGAGCTGCAGAAAGAAGCCTCCCTCCCAAACCCTGATCCCTCTTCGGACTCCCAAACAGCAGCGATCGTTGGCGAACATACCCAGTTTATGGTAGCGACCTATGTGCGGCCACCACCCATGATGGTCAAAGGCGAGGGCAGTTACCTATGGGATGTCGAAAATCGAAAATACTTGGACTTCACAGCCGGCATAGCTGTCAATGCATTGGGTCACTGCGATCGGGAAATGGCGAAATTGATCGGGCAACAAGTAAGAAAGCCTAGTGCACTATCGACTGCCAGAGTTGACACAGTATGACAAGGCACGAACATTGATCCACACCTCAAACCTCTACCACAATCCCTGGACCGGTGCCCTCTCCCAACTTCTCGTCACCAAAACGCGCGACAGCGGCTCCATGCATCAAGCCTCCAAAGTCTTCGTGTGCAATTCCGGTTCCGAAGCCAATGAAGCAGCTATAAAATTTGCACGTAAGGTGGGAAAGATACGGCAGCCTTCAGGAGACCAACACGAGATTGTATCTTTCAACCAGAGCTTCCACGGGCGTACGATGGGCAGTCTAAGCGCTACCCCGAATCCGAAGTATCAGAAACCATTTGGGCCAATGATTCCAGGATTCAGGTACGGGACATATAACGATGAGGCCGCAATACACAATCTCATCACGGAGAAGACGTGCGGTGTTATTGTTGAGCCAATCCAAGGCGAAGGAGGTGTCAATGTCGCTACGCCATCCTTCCTGCAAGCGCTGCGAGATCGATGCAATGAAGTTGGTGCGGTGCTGATTTACGACGAAATACAATGCGGTCTTTCGAGGACAGGGCAGCTATGGGCCCATGCAGCTCTTCCACAATCAGCACACCCAGACATACTCACTACAGCAAAAGCTTTGGGTAATGGCTTCCCAATCGGAGCCACAATGGTAACAGAAGAAGTTGCGAAATGCGTCGTCACTGGAGATCATGGAACGACGTTTGGTGGGAATCCACTCGCATGCAGATTAGCACATTACATAGTATCGCGGCTTTCAGATCCAGAGTTACAACAAGGCGTTTTGGAAAAAGAAAAGGTCTTTCGCACCGGGTTTGAGAGGTTACAGCAACGTTTTCCGGCACTTGTGAAGGAGGTGCGAGGACGAGGTCTGATACTGGGCCTGCAACTATCACAAGATCCCACACCAATAGTGACAGCAGCGCGTGAGCGAGGATTGCTGATCATTACATGTGGAACGAATACTCTGAGGTTCGTGCCCCCGCTTATCATCAGCAATGAAGAGATTGAAGAGGGATTGCGAATACTTGAGCAAGCAATGGAAGTTGCTCTCAGTCCGAAAGAAGATGTAGATGGGACGAAGGGCCAGCAGGAGATGGCTCCGAGGGGACGGTAATGTTGGACATGTCTAATAGATTTAGGACAGACATTTCTTGTGGAAATAAAATTACAATTCATTACACCACTTTCTCCCATGCCTGACTTGCCAACCACATAATCCAACCTCCAACGCCATGCCCACAAAGCCTGCAATGCATATGCCTCCACTATCGCTCACGGTCACCGCTCCCAGGCTGAACTCCCTCTCCTCTTTCTTCACGTTATCGCTAATCTCAGCGAACGTATTGACATATACAGCCCCGCCTAGCAGTCCCTCCCAGAAAACAATTGCAAAGACAATCCACACACTGGGTATAAAGTCGAACAACGCTTGCAGGACCAGGATCGCTAAATTGAGACATTGTAGAAGGGATGGTAGGTAGAGGTTGTGCAGCCGCACAAATGGTGTAGAAGAACGAGATATGAAGACTCCAGATTGATAGATGGCGTTGTAGGTAGGATAAAAGGCACGAAAATGCTTGAAAGGGGTGGAGGCTAGGGGGAAGAGAAGTGTCGGGGAAACTCCTTGGTTGATGGTGTACTCGGCGATGTACACCAAGAGAAGCGGGAGCATGCTGGAAGAGAGAAATGAGTTTAGTGAGGGTTCGGGGGGAAAATTGGCAATGGTCAAGGGTTGGGATTCTCTTACTACGGGTAGAAGAGTGCTCGTGAGCGTTGCAGATCCTGTAGTAAATTGGCGGTCCAACTTGGCAATGTCCTGCTTATTGACTTTGGATCACTGGAAATCTGGCTTTGTGACAGTAATCCCTCCTCTTCCGCAGCTTCTGTGTCTTCTGGATCTGGCGCTGCAGCATCTTCATCTTGCGCGGTAGCGACCGAGGTCCCAGGATGGTCACGAGCACGCCGCCTTGCCAGTGGACCTTGAGGTAGAATCAGGAAGAAGCCGACAAGCATGATCATCGGTAGGAAAGCGGACGAGAAGAGCGTGTTCTTGCTGCTAAGGCCTATTGTGGTTGTAGCCAGAGCATAGGCACCTGCACCGATCAACCCTGCTCCACCAGTACCACTCCCCCAAGACGCTAGACTGAAAGGACCATAGAAATGTGTCAGACTCATGAAACTGAGCTCGCCAATACCGCTAGACAGCGAAGCCAGCACCACACCAGCCATCTTGGTGCTTATGGTGCCGCCGTCCGTGTAAGCAGGTGTCAAAGCAATGAGCAACATGCCACCAGCAGATAGTATGCTCATCACGATAATACGCACGGGGTATGGTATTCCTTGAATCATGTATGGAAGGAGCAGCTTGGCGAGAAAGGAAGGTATGACATCGCATAGCAAAACGACGCCCTTGGGTACGGTAGGGCCAACAAGGTCTAGGGCTGCGGAGAGGATTATAACGTAAAGAACATTATTGATGAGGCCTAAAGATGATCATTAGTGATGAGTTTGAGAGATGCCTCCAAGAAGCAGTGGAAGGCGTAGGAGTAGCGTGGGGGGATTGCGTACCAAATAACCAAAAGGCGACGCAGACTCTCGGGTCAGCACCTTCAAAGAGAGCCGCGAGTCTTGATCTATACATGGCCCACGACGCTGCTGGCGAGCCAGGTAGAGGGAGCATGCTGCTATCGATACACGGTGAATAGCAACATCGCTGGTCCGGCTATTCGACAGAGTGAAGGTGATGGTCAAAGCCCCACCCACGTGAACTTTGTGCGGGACGAAAGTCGCGCTAGATAATGACTGACAAAAGGCATAGGATCTCAAGTACTGGCAGCTATATCAAACGTTTCGTGATACTTATACACGATAATCAAAGTGAGGCCTGCCTCGATATGAATATATGTCCAATTGTAGCTTTTAACCACCGAAAAGCCAAAACGTTTCTAGAAATGGATTAGTTCTATCTGCAGGGATCTTTAGCCATAAACGGGAAGTGACGTGGGAGATCGGCAAGAAATGACAGGGGTAACGGAATTAGCGTGCCTTCAGCTTTCTAGACAAGGATCGACTGCCCATCTAGCCCATGACTGCACCAATCTCAATTTCTTCACCTCCCTTTCAAGCGCCCAACGACGTCGACTTGCCAGATCTCCCAGATACCCAGCTAAACCACTACTCTATGACATTTTGCTCTTCGTAGTCAACAAGAAAGGCTTGAACAAGCACTGCACGTGAATGCAGATCAGAGAATCGGCGATCCGCGGCTCTGTACCTGAATTCTCTGATCATGGATCCTCGAATCAACGGCAGCAACAACAACAACAACAATACTAATACCATTCCCTTCGCGCGGCCACCTTCACAGCCAAACGATCGCGATCCTTATCGAGCTCCCATACCTGCATCTCCATACACTTTACAAGCGCCAGTGCAACGACAGCCGAGCATTACCAACGATCCATTCCTTCCCCGCAGACAAGAGCAGGGTAACACAAGATCAGATGTGGAAACAGGATTCCGGCATGGACCGCCGAGCATAGCAAGCTATGCCATGGGTTTGCCCAGAGATGCTTTAGGAAATGCGACGGAGAACTACAACCGCGTGCAGGACAACGGTGGAGGATGGAGATTCGGAGATGGAAGAACAGACCACTTCAGGTCTCAGGCTTCGGGGGGTAAGTCCTGAACATGCATCACACAATCTGTGTTCGCCTGTCTTTGTCCGACGCGTGATATTCTGAGTGGCTCGTCGAATGGGACTACACGAAGCCTGGCCACTGTTGTTTTCTTGTTGCATTTGGCCCATACTGCATATTTGATGCGCACTTTCACCACTCCGCCAGATCTTCTTTGTGCTGCTATGGATGATTCCTACATCTTCAGATTTCGCGTTTCAAGTCGCATTACACCAGCCTTGCACTTCACTTTTCGTTTCGACGCCGCGATTCGCGGTATCCCTGCGCGCATGCAATTTGCGCCTAAATCCATGTTTCAGGACTCGAAATTCTTCTGTATTGGCTTTCTGTTTCTCCACTACATTTCTGTGTTTTCGCACAGATGATTCTCACTTCTGGCAGCTCGTCCGATGATACATTTTTGAGTTTTGTAATTTCTTGTTCTTCCCCACAGAGTTAAGGTGACCCGACAGGACGGAAAGCACGGGCGCTAAACTTTAATTCCGTCCAGGGCTGCTTGCTGACACCAGATTATCAGGATCATCGAATTCTACCCCTTTGCCTCCTCCACCTCCACCTCCACCACAACAATCACTATCGTCTTTCGCGGGTTCCCTGCACGACTCAATATCTCAGAGGGACTTAGGTCCCCAGCCTGAGTACCGTATAAGCTCGCCGAGGATGTACGGAGGTACGTGAAATTGACGAGTTACCCCTCGACTTCGCGCGTGCTCTTCTCATCACGCTTTGCGCAGTGAATGAGCGTACGTAATTTGCAACTACTTGCTGACTACTCGATTGCCTCCAGCTACGCAAGAAGTCCCTCCACCACCTCTTCAACCACAATTCGGTAATCGACCCATGTTACCTCCCTCTCCATCCTACAACGCTCGCGCTTCCATCTCTCAGATCCTCCCTCCTCCGCCTCCATTTCCTAGCGCTCGCGAGCTTCTCGCTCCGTCTAGCACAAATCGCCCCGGAAGCAGCATGTCCATCCTATCGATGCTCGACTCCGGTCCTACGAGGTCTTCCCGGGAGCCGAGTACCGCTGCACCATTGAACGGCACGTCGCCTACCAGCTCCTACCCACCTTCGTCGCAGCACTTACCACCAGCTCCTTCGCCTACGAGATCAAATCACAGTAACGGCTTTCCGCAACGGAGTTCTCCTGAAAAACACCATGTCTCGCACTCCCATTCAAACCGGCCTTTTCGCGCTTATTCTGGAGGCACAGCCAATCGATCTCACACAACCGTGAAACCTAGCTCCCCAGACTTCATCAATAACGGTCCGTTGTCAGCTAATGCACTGCCACAAAAGTCCCCGCGATCAGATACAGCGCTTCAGCCAGGTTGGAAACAAGAGCACAATAGAGACACAAATCTGGGGCAAGTAATTGACAGGCCAAATAGTCAGCCTACCAGCTATAAATTACAACTCGAAGGACTAGAGAGAGCCAATCAAGAACGATTGCACAGAGCTCGCCAAGAGCAGTTGGTATTGCAAAAGGACACGGCGGCAAGAGACGAGAACCCGCGTAGAGAGAATCGTAACGGTGTCTCATCGTTCGACTTTCTGCCCCGCGAAGCACAATTAGAGCGACAACGCCAGCTCGAACGTCAAGCCCAGCATGATCGACAGCAAAGATTAGAGCAGGAGCAACAAGTAGTAACCCAAGGCAGCCCCCAAGAGGATCGTCTACGTGGAATGGACTACCCTTTTCTCACCCAGTCCTCCGTCTTCTCTGAGCCTTCTATGGGTGGATCCAGCGCTGATAAATCAACCTTTGCGTCTCGGTTCAACCGCGATACACAAACCTCGTCGAATATATCGAAGGGACTCAACTCTGATGATACGCTTCGCCGCTTGCGTGAGGAGCATCAGAACCCCAGCCAGCGGATGTCCAGCGATTCTGCGCCGGCTCCCCGGTCTCGATTGCTGGAAAGTGTGGACGAACGACAGATGCAATCGTATCCGCAGAGTAGTATGTCCGGCCCCATGGAGAGGACAAGAAGTGTCGACGGACTTATCCAGCATAAGGGTTTGAACGACGGGTCTCAGGGTCACAGAGACATGCTTGGGTTGTTAAATGACAATAGACGTCCAGGCCGCATCTCGCCCCTGCCGCAGGCTGTCCAAGGAGCTCAAGGTCAGACCCGAGGACCGTCAAGCGACCCAAGCATCAAGAACGAGTTTTCTCGCATGTTTGCCGGGATTGGCAGTGGTGTCGGCAGTGCTGGGATGAACAGCGGAGCCTCTACTCCGTTCAAGCCTCCAAGTCCCGCTCCTACTACTGAAAATGATAACCGTACGCCGTTTGGAAATCGTGTGGAGATAACAGCGCTCCACAAATCCCAAAATGGTTCGAGAGCAGGCAAGAGGAGGAAGATCAAAGATGTCGACTCCAAAGACCTTGAAATTATCGAAGATCGATCAGCAGGTATAAATACTTCGAAGCCTAATAAGAGAAGACATGGCCATCAACACCATGACCATCATCGGTGAGCACGCTCTCTTGAGTGCGTGAGTATGTTGCTAACTCCAGTAGCCTTCATCACCACCGACTGAACGAGAATGGCACTCCCTCCCGCATGAACAGTAATCCTTTCAACCCTGCCGACCATCGTCATCATCATCACCCTCACCATGAAATAGACTCCGCGGGCAACGTTATTCATCATCATAGCCATTCCAAAACGAAACCGGTTCCCGCAATCCCATCCATTACCATCAACAACGAAGCAATCGTATCAAGCATCAATACTCTACCACGTCGCCATCTTGGTTCTGTCCTCTACTCTCCAACTCTTGAAGCACCAGACTTGGAACACTCACATACCATCTCTCACTACGTCATACCTCGTTGTGACGGGAAAGCAAATTGCACGATGACCGTCTGCATACCACGGTTCTATCTATCAAAGGAAGAGCGCGAACAATTATGTCGTACACGCTACGTCTATGGCACAGATGTCTACGCGGATGACTCTGATCCACTTGGCGTTGCAATCCATGCGGGCTGGATTTGTGGCGATTGGGGTGATGACTCTGTCCTTGAGGCATTGGGCATGGGCCCATCCAAAGAAGAAGGCAAACGTCGAGAAGCGCAGCTGACGTTGTTAGCTCCACCAGCAAGGCCTATGCAGCCGGTGCCCGGTAAAGATTTGCATATTACTCTACTAATACTACCGCCACTGCAGAAGTATGTCGAGAAGAGAAGTCACGGCATGAAATCTAGAGAGTGGGGTAGCGACCATGACGGCATGAGCTATCGGATCACCAAAATCCAGTGGGTAGACGAAGGAGCTAGCCGCAGCGAGGAGAGAACTGCGGCCGCACGAAGGAAAAGAGTTAGGGCGGCTTTGGGGCCGAAAGACGCTGGCCCAGCCTTGCACCTCGGATCAAGAAAGACGTTGGCTAGTCCCTTGGAGAGTGTCAAAGTAGGGATTGTCGCTGCGTGATGTAGTGTTGGAGATGGAAGATTGGTAATGTGTAATGATAATGACGCGTGTAGGAATATCTATGATACCCACCTTTCACAATGTAAACTTAATTAAGCATTAGAATCTTGTCGGTCGCAACGCACGTACGATAGACGCGTCTTTTCGAAAACAACTCATCAACTTCTACGCTGTCAGATGTCGACACAATTACAGCCCTGTGCCCGCACCTCATACTTTCCCTTGACTTGCCTATCAGATGGAACGCCTTGCCTACACTTTGCATGATTGCCCTTACTATTCGTGGCATTGATATGCACATATTTGCTTTCTGCATAAATGGTTTGAGCCATCCAGTCCATCATCTGGTCCAAGCATGCTGTGCATGCCCGCAGTCGAGCAGCCCGCATCGAATTTGATATCTGACTTGAGATCATCTCCATCTTGCCACTCTATCGTGCCAGACTCGGCAACCTCTACAACATAATGGCTGGTCTTGCTTTCCGCAAAAGTTTTGACCACTACCTTTGCACGAGGGTGCTTAGAGCCCGCATCCTGTCATGGTTTTGTTATGGGTTATCTCAAACCCTCCTGTGTATCTTGCAGCGAATTATGATAGTTCAGCAGACTTCTTTAGACTCTGTTGTCACTGAAACTAGGGAGCGAGCGGTCGATTCATGTGTAAGTCAACGTCATCAATATCATTTGAAATTGTGTGTTGCTGACCTTTCCATATAGATAGCCTTCACTTTTCTATCCTTCCAAACTACTCACTACTGGATACTACCGAATATCATATTGCTTTCACGACCACCACAGGGTCCAAAAGTTGACTAAGTAATTGAAGGTCCGTTTCCTCAAGCAAAGTCGACACACTCTCATCATGTAATCCTTTCAGATGCGCTACTTGGATTGCCCATCTTTACAAGCCGATGGGGATTTCTTTGCTCCTTGAAACTTGCAAAGCCTATCTTCTCAGTATGATGCACTTTAATTTGGAGATTATCATGACTGACGCCGGCGTCACTTTATGACCTAATTTGGCTGACGTCTTCTGCTCGAAAGAGAACAGTGTAATCTCATGATTCGGTGTCTCTCCTTGTAATCTTCACACAAGGGTGAATATGGTCTGCAAATTCACATGGCTGGATTGAAGACGTATCTTCGTGATCAGTTCCTTTGGTTGTCTCTTCAATTCACAGTTCTTGCACGACGAACACGTGATAGCTTTTATTCATTCTACTACAACCCCATCACTGTGCTTCTGACACCCAAATTCTCCTGAATTCTTTCAACGTCACCACCACAGCCTTCTTTTTATTTAATAGTTCTGGTGTTACTCTAGGCTGATAACCCATAAGCTTCTCAATATAAGACATTAATATCTAATATATAATATAGGAACTATACCTAGTTTCGATAATTTAGTAAAAATTTTAATATACTTCTATAATAT